>PVHY01007238.1:0-35311 GCA_004024945.1 Uropsilus gracilis
CCCCCCCATCCCACCCAACACATATGTTCAAAGTTGTCAGCAGGAAACACTGAAAGGGGTGATCATTTTCTATCCTTTGAGGCTCAGCTGATGGCTTCAAAGGTGTTCCTTGAATGTCAGGAAGTGAGCAGGTACTCGACACTCTCCTCAGCCTGTGTCGCTCACAGCTGCATCAGATGTACTGCTGGTTGAAGCAGTCCACCACGCCTCCACAGTCCCCATCTGGCCCCATCTGCAAGGTTGTCTTTCTGCATAGACCCATCTGGTACTCTCATGGCCACCAGGCCCTATGGCAAGAAGCCCACACACATAGAGACAGGAATCCATGGTCCTGAATGGCTTCTGTGGGCAGTTTTGTGCCTCCTTCCTACCTACATCCAAACTTGATAGTAAGGTCTCTAGGTCTCATGATTGCTCTGTCCATGCCCTTCCCTCCATGGAGTGTGCCCTCACTATCAGGGCTGGTGCATCTGCCAACACTTTCCTTCAAGGATCCTGCTCTGAAGCACATGGGGCAAGTGTCTTTCACCTTCATGGTGCCTCCCGGCTCTGGCATGGGTTATAGACCAGGGCTGAACTTGAAGGTAATGATAAATAGTCTAAATGCTTCTCTCCCCCATGATTCCTAGCCACTGATGTTTAACAAATGTTTGTACACATTTTTCTTAAATAGTCTCAAAATCTTTGAACTAACCTGCAAACTAAGTCATAAGAACGTTTGATTTTTGTAAGCAAAGATAAAAAAAACTGTACCTGCCCTTTTACAAACAACAGAAGAACAAAAGCAAATAGCATGAGAATTGTAGGGGACCGCTTTTCATTTTCTGTGTGCATCAGAAACTCCTAGAGACACCACAAAATGCAGACTGCTGGGCCCCACTTCCAGAAACTCAAAACTAGGAGCTCTTGGGTGGGGCCCGAGAATTCGCATTTCTAATAAATTCTTAGGTGATGCTGAGGCTGCAAATCCAGGACCAGGCTTCCAGCAAACTGAGAAACCAGTGGGATTAATCAATGAAACACCATCGAGACCATTACAGATGTGCCCTATCCCTTCCTGCTTTAAAAATAGCACCCTCCCAACCAACCCCCTTTTCATTTTTGTCTTGATATTGCTTACGATTTGATGTAGATTTTAAGCATCCTGTAATTCATCAACTAATTCTCTCCTGGCTACACATTCCAAGTAATTAAAGTTCAGTAATAACTTATTCTTTCTGCTCCAGCACCTGCATTTCATTTGTTTATTTTCCCAGAGTCATAAATCTGAAGGGCTGTCAAAGTGCCATAATATTAGTGCAATAATCAAAGTTAATTAGTCCCTCTCAATAAACAACAACAAAGCCATTACAAAGATGCATTGAAGTTTCTCCCTGCTACCCAGTTTACAGATCACATCGTAGTTGGAACAGTTGCAAGATGAGACCGTCAGGTAAATGAGTACAGTGTCCTTTGGTCATTTACAAGGAGAGAGTGTTCTTCTTTCACACTGATTCATTAACTCCGGGGAGGCAAAGTGGGTCTAGGCTCCGATCTGCTGCCTACTGGCTGGCTGAAGAAAACTGCATGCTCCCCAGCTGCCCAGTCTTACGATGCATATCCCAAACCCCAATAATGGAAGCAGAAGAGGGGTTGCGAAGAAATGACATGGGCCAGCCTCCCCGCCAACTTTTAGTAACCTGATGTCTTCAATAACTTTGGATTTATTATTATGGGAATTTGAGAGATGTGAGTGTTACTATTGGTTCTGATGAGGTAGCAGTCCAGTGCAACTGGAAGGACAAAACCAGGACTGGTAGATGGGAGACACATAGAAGACGCTTCTGCCTTCAATATAAGGAAGATCTTTCCAACTAAGAGGCCCTTCACTGGAAAGTTTAAGCCAAAACCAGATGTAATCTGTTCAGACTGGAGGTGGCAAAATAGTCTGCACTTGGAAAGGGTTAGATGAGAAGATGTGGGGGGTGGGTGCAACCATAACAATGTAAGAGTCCTCACACGGAGTGGCATTCATAAGGATAGTCATCACATCTTCTTTCACTTAGAAGTCCTTCTCCCCTTGAGGTCATGGCTCCTGCAATCACAATTGACTGCTACCTAAAAAATTTCCCCAAAGAGCAGTGACTTCTAGAAGTAATGGCTAGGTGTCTACAGGTCAGGAATTCTAGGTGGTGCTGCCAGAAGGCTGCTATTGATCCATCAGCCAGGGCTGTGTTATCTGCAGGCTGAATGAGATTAGGAGAGTCCAGGAGGGTTTTCTCCTGAGCCTGCATAGTTCTTATCTGTGGGGCCTCTCTCCACCAGAATGCTCCAGCATTCTCGCAATAGGGCAGCTGGCTTTCAGGAGTGAGGGGATGGACATGGCAGCAAGGAGAACACCATGTGCCTTTTAGAACCCCTTCCGGGAGTCCTACGCTGTCACTTCTGCCACACTCTATTTATCAGAGTCCCTGAATCAAGTACACACTTGAGGGGAAGAGAACTAGGCTCTATCTCCTAACAGGAGAGGGATCAAAGAATGTGCAGAGATTCTAAAGCCCACCACAGATGTTTCTAGGCCTGCCTTTTCTAAGGTCTTCCACAGTCAGTTATAGCTGCACACATAACCTCCCCCATCCCCACTCCAGATCAACTAAGGGGCAGGCACTAGGTCCACTGGCTCCACTTCTCACTCTCACTAAGCCCACCTCTGGGAAACACCACCAGCTCCAGATCAGGACATGGATACCAGGAACCCAGCCAGCCACTGAAGAATGAGAGGAGCCTCCTCCAGCTTCCCTTAGTGCCTCTAGAGGATACTAGTAGACACAGTAATTGGAAGCTAAACAGAGGTCCCAGATAGAAGAACACATTTTCAGCCGGGCATGGTGGCGCATGCCTGTAAGCAGCAGCCTAGGAAGCCACAGCTGGAAGCAGAGATAATAGTTCAAGTCCCACTGGGGGCAACATAGTGAGACCTAGTTCCAAAAAAATAGCTGGGTGTGGTGGCACGTGCCTGTAATCCCAGCTACCTGGGAAGCTGAGGCTGGGAATTGCTTGAGTCCATGAGCCTGCAGTTCCCTGGGCAACATAGTGAGAGCTAGTCTCAAAAAAAAAGAAGAAGAAGAAGAAGAACACATTTTCCAGGAAGATTTCTGAGGGTGTATTTGTTGACTTCAGAGATAATAAGTCTGCCTTGCCTGAAATCACTATATTTGAGTTTATACTACAGAGCATGCATGCTATCTCACTTCATCCTTATGGAGAGAGACCCGGAGAGACATTATTAGCACCACTCTGCACGCAAGTAAACCAAGGTCCAAAGAGATGTCCAACTTTCCCAAGGATAGCTGATGACTCATGTTCCAACCAGGATTCAACTCCATGCCTCCAAAACTGGGGCCCTCTCCAGCCCACGGGACTGTTTCCCTATAAATTAAAGATTAGTTTTCTTAAAATATATGCTTAGAAATGAACCTTAGCTTAAAGTGTCCAAGGACAGAGGAGGGGATTGGAAAGAGGTAATTGTGTGTGTGTGTGTGTGTGTGTGTGTGTGTGTGTGTACGTGTGTTCTTGTCATTTGAAACAACGCAGCTCGAACTGGAGAGGATGATGCTAAGTGAAATAAGCCATAAGAAGTCAATATACTGACAGCATCCTTTGTATGTGGAATACACAGAAGCAAAACAAAGACTCAGTCAAAACCCAACCAACATAAAACCCTAGACATCTGACTACAGAATTGGGGCAACCAGAAAGGGAAGGTAACAGGATGGGAATAGGAGAGAATCCCCCACTGGAGCATGATGTGGGATTATTGGGACACTCATGGTGGGAATGATGTGAAAACATACATTTGTAGGGGTCTGAAGCCAAACTCACAAAGCAGATATAGTGATGTAAGCCAACTTTGCCTCAGTAAACATAGGGAGGGAGGGAGCGGAAAATGTGTAGAAAGCTCACCTGCATTTCCATCACTATTTTTTCCATCTTTGCTAGAAGTTTATCAATTATATTTCCCTTTAAAAAAATGAGTCTTAGTCGATTCCAGCATGAGCTGCCCCATTTGAACCTAGCTGCCTCATTGCCGACTCTGTTTGTCCATGCATGAGAGGTACCAGCATAAGGACTAGCTCTCTGTTTAAACACCTGCTATGTCTGAGACTCTGTAAGTGCCCACAATAAATATGAAAAACAGTGTCTAGCATATTTTTCCCCTTTTAGATAACCTAACCTTAATGCCTCATGGCCAGAAGTAGGCCTCTCAGCCATTGGCTGAACCCCATCAGAAGATGAAATCCGTCTCTTCAAACTATGTCAAAATTGCTTAATAAGAACTCAGGGGACCCCATATTAATGAAGGGATGCATCTGCTTTGGGTTTCACATCATCAGGAAGGATAGCTGGGAACTCGCCATCTATGTTTGATTTTTCACTCTTTAAGACTCTGGTTCATCACAGCCTTCATTATACAAAGGTTACAGTGGACATAGAGTTTGAAAGGTTCAGTTCCAGATTGCACAGTCAAGAAAAACAAAACAAAACACAGAGACAGTGGTCAAAGCACAATGAATGACACCCAAGATTAAGTCAATCCAGAATTTTCAGGAGGAGAAATGAACTGGAAATCTTAGAGAAGCAGCAAGCACAAGCTTCAGGCATTCCAGACACAGAGAAAATTCAGAATATTTTAGCACCTGATGATGTCCATGAGGGGATGAATAATTTATTATCTGACAGGAAAGGTCAAGAAAGGTCAAACACGCAACTTAAGTCGAACAGTAAGTACATGTGTACCACTTAGAAAGCCTGGAAAGGAAAGAGCATCCTTGGGTGAGGCTCATTAACCTGTCAGATGCCAGCAAACCAGCCAGGACAGCTTCTTTTTCTCAGAAACCGCAGCTACCCTCATATGGTGAACAAGGAAGAGGTCACACAGACACACATCTCCATGAATGCAGTGTTTGACAAGGTCCTTGAGGTAGACGGGTCATTCTTCTGATACAGGGCACACCAAGATTTTTGGATTGAGTGACAAAGTGATTTTTGGATTGAGTGACTCTGGGGTCAGGCTAACAGGGCTTCCAAGCCTAGGTCCACCACAATGTTGTGTGAGCAGGGGTTAGCCTTTTCCCTTTTCCAGTCTCCAGTCTCTCATGCACAAAATGGGTTTACCATGTAACAGGTATTTAACTGCTAAATGTTAGCAAAGTGCCTAGTATAGAGATAAATAAAAATACCCAACACCATCTGCTGGTGACCATAATAATATGACATTTTATAACAAAAATGCCCCAAGGGAGAACTCTAAGACTTTATGTATATGTGTATGTGTGCTTATTGATTTCAGCAAGTGGTTTGTATATAGTTCTTGCTGTTTCACAGATGTGTTTATATCATACTTTATTTATAGAAAATCCAATACTACCTATAAAAACAATTTTTAGAGTAAAGAAATGAGGGACAAATCTAGTGGTTGATTTAGGATGAACTTTTTCCAATAATCTATAACTACTAATACTATTGATAGTTTTTGCATTTTTGTTTCACTGAAGATCATTCAAAACAATGGGGATGAGCCCTATATCTTGTAATGTGCTGAATAACAACCATCTTTTCCAAGTCAAGTTACCAGCCTAGACAGGCATAAAGTTTGCAGATTATCCATCCGGTATGCTGTGTGCCTTACCCAACACACATACACACATACGCATGCACGCACACACGCACACATGCACGCACACACGCACACATGATCCAAAATAAAGAAAGCACCCTCAGGACTTCCATGTGTAAAGAGGCAAATTACAAAATGTTTTTCTTATCAAAAGAGATTGGGCAAAAATCCTGCAAACACCAAAGTTAGGCCAGATCATAAAGTTGCTGTATGGATTTGAGGGAAATTTTTTAAAAAGCTGGATTTCTAGAATGGTTCCTAAAAGTGTAAACAATGTATCATTCAGCATCCCAGCCCATCATTCCTTAATATCATGTCATGAAGATACAGGGTGTTGCATCTGTTGAAAGTACAGCAAAGTGTTCAACCCCCGTGCCTCAGAGGTTGGTGGGTACCAAGTACTCCATGTCTAAAGATATTAAAATCCTTATTTCTGATGCTTATCAATAAGACTGCAATATGACAGGATACTGTCAGCTTTTCACATGCCTTCACTCTGACTAGATAAATAGGCCTGGTATCAACTCTATTGAAAACCAGAATAATTACACTTCGGTCTCTCCCGCATCGAACTGTGTGGCATGTGCTCTCTCCCTAACACTTGCATATCCCATTACCTCT
The DNA here is from genome assembly GCA_004024945.1 of Uropsilus gracilis. NCBI lineage: Eukaryota > Metazoa > Chordata > Mammalia > Eulipotyphla > Talpidae > Uropsilus > Uropsilus gracilis. Next base: position 6,278 of record PVHY01007238.1, read on the forward strand.
GGCTAATAAATCTTTTCTTTTTACCCCTCATCTCTCTGCTTTCTCAATAACCATTTTGATATAAACCGCTGCTTGCTGTTCCTGATGACTGATCCTTTAATCATCTTTCCTAAATATATGCAAAGTGTATTTCGTTGTAAATACAAAAGAAAAAGCAATCACATAAATAATTAAGATGGCTTTTCAAATGACAGTTGAGTGCTAACATGAGCTACACTGGGAAATACTAATCAACAAACTAAATACACATCTATTAAAATGTAGGAGTCCAGACAGATGAAGACAGAAGAAGAATTCATTGCAACTCCACCCGAATCATGCTGATGAACATCCTCCCCACAGCTCCACTTTCAGCTGCTTGGAGAGGTTCAGGAAAGTAAGCATCACTTTGGACTTTTATGTGTGAATGAGAAATTATTACTATTTTTATTAATAACAGCAACCAACATTTACTTGACCTTTAATCTACCCCCAACAATGCATTAAATACATTATGCACAATCAGTGCTTTGACAAAGGTCATCAGCCTCTCCTGGTATACTCGTTAGTATTTGGATTTTACAGATGGAGAAACTGAGGTTTAGAGATGTGAAGAAAATTGTCTAAGGTCACAGGGCATGTCAGTTGCTAATCTTTCACCATTAAAATGTAGCATATTTGATAGCAATGGTTATCAAATGGAGATGATTCCCCTTCTATCACAAGAGCAATTCATTCAGAAAGTGCCTTGAAGATCACTCGGCCTCTTTCCATCCAATCTCTAAATGCCCATGAATAAAGCAGAGCAGCTGAGCTGCAGCCCAGTTGGGTTCTGACAGTATCCATCCTAACCAGTCTCTAGGAAGACTTGAAGTCTAGGCCAAATAAAGACAAATCAGGGAAGGTGGGGTTCAAACTCCTCTCCCCAAAGCCTCATACTTGGGTTCCTTCTCCCTTACAATAGGAGGAAAATAACAGGACACATCTGGAACATCAGAATGGGTCACATAATGCCCTCAAGGCAGGGTCCATCAGCTCCTCTTCCCATGCCAACCCTCTTGTGTCCAAGGCACTGGTAATTTCAATCCCCAGTAGATGCTAGAGTTTCAAATCTCTACTGAGTCTCCCACAGGGGTCCTCTTGCATTTCAGTCGATGATCATAGTCAGTAAGAATCTGGAACATGTGAGAAAGACTGATACTCAGACCCATTCCCTGCCCTTCGTTCTGCCCTTGATCTGTTCCAGATGCAGACTTGCCCCCTTCCTCCTGTAAACAGCTAATAGGTAAGTAGAAGAACACAAGCTGCAGTTCAACTAAACCTATCCATCTCCCTAGGACTGGAAGTATAAGTTCCCAAGTTCAAGGTATCTAAAATCTAGAAACTGCAATAAGGAGAAAGGAAGGGGCAGTGGAAGCCTGCCTAGATTTTGGGGGCTCTGTGTTGGCACACTGAGTCTGGCTGTGGCTACACACCTACATGAGATGGGATTGCCTACTGGGCAAAGATGTCCACTGTTGCAGACAGAGGTGTCATTCATTGATGCATTACCACATGTGTCAAAGTGCTCCCTGCAGTATAGTTGAGAAACAATTTTGGATGAAAACATGAGATTTAATAACTTACAGACCCCCCCAAAAAAAGTCACTTGAAAAAGTAAAACAATCTAAATGTTCACCAAAAGGAAGTCTGTTTATATAAATTATAGCTTAAACATATAGCAGATAAGCACATGATGAGATATTATAGACCAGTTAAAAACAATGAGGTATCCTAAATGTAAAGTAATTAATTTCAGTTTGACTAGCATGTTGGCATAGCTCCCCAAGTTTGGCATTTGTTAAACTCTACTACAGGAGGTCTAAGAGAGAGTGAGTGGATGCTTTCCCTTCTCCCAGGAAAGAAATTCATCACATTGCTTTCTTTAATTTCTCACTTTTTGATTGCTTTGAGAACATGGGTTTTACTGCTTACTGCTTTAGATTTGTAGTCCTCAATACTAACAACACTTCAAGCATCTTTGTCTGGGTACCACTCTTGAAAAACTCCAGATGGATTGTTCTGGACTGGCCCCTGGGTGCGGCTGTTTTGTAAGTGCCAATTCTCTTTTTCCCTCCATTCCTCAAGTGAACAGATAGGGTTGAAAAGCACTCAACCAATGGTATTCTTTCTACCACTTTTAATTTTAAGGAGACAACTAATTTGAGCAGAAGCAATGCCTCCTGATTAGCTTTGTTTTCGTTCTGCTCTGTTGATGGCTTTGTTACAAGTAAATTATTGTGCAGCTTTTTACTACTTCATTGTTAAATAAAGTAAGCAACTTGTATTTGGGTTATATAAGTACCATTCAATAAATTAATTAACTGCTGTACCAAAAAAAAAGGTAACTCTATATAGGCACTGATAATAAAAGAGGTCCTACAATTACTACAGACAAGCTTACAAGACAAGCTTTCCTGAAAGAATACACAAGAAATGGTTAATGGTACTTACCTTTCAAGAAAAGGATCTTCTTTCCAAATAAGAGAATTTCACTTTTGATTTTTATATCTCCCATTCTATATTACAATTAAAACTTTGTGCATATACTACCATTTGTTCTCACTACATGCCATATCATTTAAGAGGTTATGACTTTTTTAACTTTAGAGTTAGAAAGATGCTAATATAATCAGAAAAAAAAATAGGCCTTGGTTTATATTTTTAATTTAACCACCAAAAATGACTTCAGTGAGCTTAAGACAAGGGTGCATTTAAAATATGTTGAACTTGAAATACAGCATTTGAAAACACACTGAGAAAGCAAAAACAAATCTTTTTTTCCTTGACTTTCATAACTTTTCAGTCTAGAACACCAGACATTCTCTTAAACAAAACATGGTCTATTTCTTCAAATGGCAAGAAATGTTCCCTAGTGTCACAAAACAAAGAGAGGGTTGGCTAGGACCATCAACCCTCTCCATGCTCTTTCCCTTTCCACTCCTCCTCCCCTCTTGCTCCCCATCTGGTCCTCGGGGCCACTGCACAGGCAATTCCCTCTGTCCCATACATCCTTCTCCCACTGTTCTCTTGCTCTTTCCTGAGAAGTTAGGGTACAAACTTCTATCTGGGTGGATGACTAATGTCACTTTGTCATGACATTACCATCATTTCCAGTTCACATTGATACTCACATTCCTTTGCTGAGCTCTGTATTCCATTTGAGGCTGAAAGTTGTACAAATAGTAGCACTGACTGTTTCTCCTGAACAGCACACCTCCAGCACCTAAGGCAGTGACCCATTTCATCCATATGTGACCCAGTGACTAGTAAATGAATGCATGTAGTCTACACGGCACGCCAGAGCCCACTGATCATGTTAAAGAAACTGATCAGCTACTGTCACTCTTGGGCTCATGTCCTCTGATGGCTTTCTCCCCCGCCGACTCTGAGTGAGACCCGGGAAGCACCTCTGCATCCTCTTCCCTTCTTTGGATCTAGTCACACCACCCTTCCTGTGGATCCCTGCATCCTCTGAACATATTCTAATCCCCAAGCCTTTGCACATGCTGCTCCCATTGCTCAAAGAATATTTTCTAACTATGTGTGGTTTACTACATTACCATCTTCAGGCCTGGGATTAAATGTCACAACTCTGGAGCCATCTCACTGATCAACCCATTTAAAATAGTTCATATTGTCTCTCTTCATCTCCAACTCTTCTCTGTTGTCCTTCACTGTATTTATAATGACCTGACTTTAGGCTAAACATAACTTAATTATTGCTTTATAGACTATAAAGGGAAAGGGATTTTGTTTTGTTTGATGCTACATACTTGCTCCCAGGAATACCATAGGTGCTCAATAGATGTTTATACATAGACATATCAACATCAACATCTACAAAGAGAGAGAGGAACAGGAACCCCTTTTACAAGAAACTTGTTCCTCTATAATCCTAAGAGCCATAAACAGAACAGCATCTTGGTTAATTCATGGTTATTAGCCACTTGTATTTTTCTTAATAAAGAAATGAAGTTAGTAAAGATTTTCGAACCTCTGACTAATAAAGCAGATCATACAGACAATAAGCTACAAACAAATGTTTGGATCTTAATGGTTTGCTAAATCTTTCATTCATAAAGTAAATAACATGACTATGACTTTAAAATATAAAGAAAACATTATCCCAAGAGCAATAAACTTTACACACTGGACCAAGCTCTCCATGTGTTTACTACATTTCACAATGAAAAACAGCCATGTTTGAGCTTACCCACTCTTCTAAAATGCGTGACACAGCTTCATTGGCCCTTGTCATGTTCCTGCAGGCCAGGATCACATGTGCACCATGGAGGGCGAAAGACTTGGCAGTTTCAAACCCTATGGTTTAGAGACAGTCAACATTAGGAAACATAAAAGCCGAAAGCTGCATCCTGGTGAATGGCCCTCAAGGAGTACCACACACCCAGGTTACCCCGATTTGCCCCAAAATGTCTAGAGATATCTTCAGTAGCCACGGTTTGGAATAGAGAGCTACTGGTATCCAGTGGGTAGAGGTCAGGGAAGTTACAAAATACCTGACAAAGTACAGGGCAATCCCCAAAAAATTGAAACATCTGGTCCAAAATGTCCACGCTACTGAAGCCTAAGAGCACAGGGATTTCAAGGATGAAAGCCAAGCCATAGAAGAACTCACAGCAGTCAATCACCTGGTCAACAGGATCATATCCTATGCTAAACACAAAGAATAGGCAAGAGACAGATTCAGACATGGCTACTGCCCTTAAGGAATTCACAGTCTGTAAGATAAAGCAGACCAAGAGAGTAAAACAAACAACATTTATTAAGTTTTGACAATGTGCTGTTCACTGTGCTAAATGCCTCTAGCACTTCTGCTTCCAGCAAAGGCAGCCTAGGCTTCTCAAACCCATCTCACTCTCAGAATAATTATGAAAGCTAGAGAAACAAGTACTTCAATACACATACACACACATAAACCTACATGTGTGCACACTCAAGCACACATAAACATGTGAACACACATATGCACACATGCATACACATCCTTTTGAAGGTATCAGAAGGACACTATGACAAGAATTTGGGGAGTCAAAAATCTGGAAGAGTTTAAAGACCAAAAGAGGTGAGTCAATACATAGCACAACTGCATCCAAGCAAAATATTCTTCAAAAATAAAGGTGAGAAGAAATAGGGAAATGGAAAGACATTCCCGGTTCGTGGATTGGAAGAATTAATGTCAAAATGGCCATCCTACCAAAGGCAATCTACAGATTCAATGCAATCCTGATAGAAATCCCAATGACATTTTTTAAAGAGGACAAAAATTACTGAAATCCCTATGGAATAACAACAGACCTCAAGTATCAAAAAGCCTCCTGACCAGAAAAAAGAGAATGGAGGTATTACAATTCCAAATGTTAAACTATACTACAAAGCCATAGTAATCAAAACAGCTTGGTACTGGTACAAAGACAGACAATCAAACCAATGGAACAGAATTGAGTGCCCGGAAATAAAATCACACACATACGTAGTCAACTAATCTTTGACAAAGGAGTAAAAAACTTACATTGGAACAAAGATAGCCTCTTCAATAAATGGTGCTGCCCTTAAGGCTACTGCCCTTATTGGACTAAGACATGCAAAAAAAGAACCAAGACAACTCCCTCACACCATGTACAAAAATCAATTTAAAATGGATAAAAGACTTAGATGTCAGATCGGAAACCATAACATACATAGAGGAAAACTTGGGCAAAACCCTCTGTAAATTACAATTCAGAAATCCCTTTCTGGACACATCTACAGATGGCAAAAAGGAAAACATAAACAGATGGGACTACAACAACCTAAAAATCTTCTGTACAGCAAAAGAGACAATAGAAAAAACTGAAAGAAGCCCAATCAAAGGGGAAAAATTTTTGCCCTCCACAAGAGTGATAAGGGTTTAATAATAAAGATCCACAAAGAACTCACATAACTAAACAAAAGCAAAACAAGAAGCCCAATCAAAAATGGGGAGAACTAAAAAGACATTTCTCCAAAGAGGAAATACAAATGACCAACAGGCACATGAAAAATTGCTCAATGTCACTAGCAATAAGGAAAATGCAAATCAAAATCACAATGAGATACCACCTTACACCAGTAAGAATGGCCCACATGCAAAGAACAGGCAACAACAATGCTGGCATGGATGTGGAGAGAAAGGAACACTCTTACGCTGCTGGTAGGAATGTAAACTAGTACAACCACTATGGAAAGCTGTGTGGAGGATATTCAAATTAATGAAAATGGAACTACCATTTGATCCAACAATTGCTCTCTTGGGAATCTACCCAAAAGAGACCTCAATGTGGGTATAAAGGGACACCTGTGCTCGAATGTTTATTGCAGCACTATTTATAATTCCAAGGACTTGGAAGCAACCTAAATGCCCCAGAACAGATGACTGGATGAGAAAGATGTGGTATATATACAAATGGAATATTATTCTCAATTAAAAATGACAAATTAGATGATTTATGATAACATGGAAGGACTTAGAAGACATCATATTAGCAGAAAAGAAAAAGAAACCAAATGGTTTCACTAATATATGGGCTATAGAAAAAAAACAAACAAAAGCCACGAGGAAAAGTCAAAACAAGCTAACCACCAAACTGAAGCACACAACTTGGGGAAGGGGGGAAAGGGGGAAATGGTGGGGAGGGTGAATCCCTAGGAGTACAAAGATGTGAAATTTATATATAAATGAATTTTTTAAAATGAAGGTTAATAAAAATTTTAAAGATACAAAGGTTGAAAAGATATGTCACCAGCAGATCTGCCCTATAGGAAATAATAAATGACACCTGATAGACAGAAAATGACCCAAGATAGAGATCTCTAGGTAGAAAATCTGTATGAATATTAGGTATGAATTTTAGGATACATAATGAGAACTACTATGCCAATAGTAACACATAATCTAAGAGGTGAGTAAATAGGATTAGAGTGTTCAGAAATCAATGCACTGTCCAAGAAAATAAAGCACTACTTTATATCAGTCCAAGTAAACATGAAGTAAAATAAATGGAAGAGAAAAGCACATTATATCAAAATAGGAAATTTTAACTCACCAGGAATGTATGGCAATGCTAATTTAAAAGAAGCAGGTGGTGATATCGATCATTAATATTAAGAAAATATGAACTAATCAAAGGTAGAATAATAGAAGAAAGGAAAGAAAAAGAATACCAAATAAGTTAGATAAATAACGCCTATTAAGGTGGCATATTTAACACCAAATAGATCTAAAATTACATTAAATATAATGAGTTAAGAATCTCAATCAAAAGATAAATATAGTCAGACTAGATTCTGAGATCAGATGAAATCAGGCACATTCAATGTGACATAACCATAGACTGTCAGACCAGAGTAAATACAATATACTCCTTATACAAAGTGTTGTGCTATGTTCTACACAAGTTAAAGAATAGGAAAATATATACCAAGTAAACATGACATAAAATAAATGTAAGAGAAAAATAGACTATATCAAAACAGGAAATTTCTACTCATCAGGAATATGTGGTAATGCTAAATTTAAATATAATTAATATGAAAATATATGTAAAAAGTTAACAAAATTAAGAGGAAACATAGACAAATCCACAATCATAATTGAAGATTTCTACAAACTCTATTTGATCTTGACACAATAAATAAAATAGACAAATAGCAAGTATATAGAAAATTTGAACATAGTTGATAAACTAGAAATAATTGAGTACACTAAACACAGCAGCAGACTATGCATTCAAGCACTTAAAAGTGCAGCAAACCCTAGTAAATTTTAAAAGATAATAATTAGAAAGCATACTCTTGACCACAATAGAATAAAATGAGAAATTAATAACCAAATCCTAGAAAATTATGCTCTCTAGAAATTACACAATGCATTTCGTATTTTTAATTAATCAATTTATTTTTAATTGAGATAATATTGGGGTACCCCTATCAGGTATTACCACCATAATGTACCCACCACCAACTCACCAATATCCCAGCACTACAATCTAGTCTACTGTGCTCCCATCCCTCTTTTCCTTATCTCTCTCCCAACAATCTCCTCTTTGATGCTTCAGTTCTGTAGTCAGCTATCTAGAGTTAGTTTTCCAGCTTGTCTTTCTCTGACTATCAATTTGGTTACTTTATATTCTACATTTTAGTGACACCATCTGGTATTTACCTTTCTACTTCTGATTTATTCACTTAGCATTATCCCTTGCAGCTCCAATCATGTTGTTGCCAGTGAATGGTTTATCTTTTCTGATCACTGAATAGTATTTTAATATGTATATATAACCACATCTTCTTGATCCACTTATCTATTCTGGGACACTTAGATTGTTTCCATAGTTTCACTACAATAGTGCTGCAATAAACATGGAAGTGCTAGTTTCCTTTAGAAGTAGTGTTTTTTAAGTCATCATATAGATGCCTAAGAGTAGAATTATTGAGTTGAACAGTAAATCCATGTTTGTTTGTTTGTTTGAGACTAGGTCTCGCTATTTTTGTCCGTGGAACCGCAGGCTCTGGTTGCCCGGGGTACCACAGACTCAAGCAATACCCAGCCTCAGCTTCCCAGGTAGCTGGGATTACCGGCACGCACCACCATGCCCAGCTATTTCTTTGGAACTAGGTCTCGCTACCGGCCTCAGGTGGGACTCGAACCGCGATCCCTAGCCCCGGCCGCTTCAGAGGCTGAAGCTTACAGGCACGAGCCACCGTGCCCGGACCTAAATCCATGTTTAATGTCTTGAAACACCTTCGTAGTTTCCACAAGTACTAGAGCAGTTCACATTCTCACCAGCAGGGTTAAGAGGGTTGCTTTTTCTCTCACACTCACCAGCACTTTTTGTTCCTGGTTTTTTTGATATGGGTCATTCTCCCAGGTGTGAGACGGTAACTCATTGTGGTATTTATTTGCATTTCACTAATAAGTCCCTGTGAGTATTTTTTTTTTCATGTGTCTGCTGGCCATTTGAATGGCTTCTTTGAAGAGATGTCCGTTTACCTTTGACCATTTTTTAATTATTTCTTTTGTTTTTGTAGAGTTTTATAAATTATTTGTATAGCTGTGCTATCCATCCCTTGTTAGATATATAGTGTGAAAATGTTTTCTCTCACTCAACAGGGTGTCTTTTCATTTTAGATATGGTTTCCTTCACTGTACAGAGAACTTTTAGTTTAAAGTAGCTCCAGTTGTTCGTGTTCTATTTTATTTTCCTTGCTATTGGGGATGAATCCCTATAGGTGTCAGTTAAGTTTATGTCATGAAATGTTTTGCCCATGTACTTGAAATGAAATGTTCCTTCTATGTACTTTATGGTTTCAGGTTTTACATTCAAGGCTTTGATCCACTTTGAGTTAATGTGGGTGTGTGCTGTGAGATCATGGTCTAGTTTCATTATTCATTCAGCTGTCCAGTTTTCTCAATATTACTTATGGAGAGGCTACCTTTGTTCCAGTATGCTTTGGGCTCCTTTGACATAAATTAACAGTTTCATATATGTGTGGGTTTATACCTATGCTTTCAATTCTACTCCACTGGTCTGTGTATCTGATTTTGTCCCAATACCATGCTGTTTTAATTATTGTGGTTTTATAAAATAACTTGTGTTCTAGAAGTGTGATACCACCTTTCTCTCTCTCTCTCTCTCTCTCTCTCTCTCTTTTTGGTCAAGATTGCTTATGCTATTCAGGGTTTTTTGCAATTCCTCATGAATTTTAGTAGTATTTGCTCCAGTTCTTAACATTTTTATTAGGATTGCATTGAATCTGTATATTGCTTTAAGTAGAATGATTATTTTGACAAAGTTGATTTATTCAATCCATAAGCAGGGAATATTTTTCCATTTCTTTATATCTCCTATTTCTTTCAACAACTTTCATATTGCTTTCTTTGTATAGATGTTTCACTTTCTTTGTTAGGATTACTTCTAGGTATTTTTTAACATAATTGCAAAAGTGATCACTTTCTTAGTTTCTTCCTCTCTATCTCATTGCTTGTGTATAGGAAGTGAGCTAACTTATGTGTGCTGATTTTATACCCTGCCATTTAAGCAATACAATTTTAGAAACTGTCACACACACAAAGACAATGAAAATTACAAAATATCTTAAACTGAATGATTATAAATTTAAACTATTAAAGGTTATGGGATGTAGTTAAAACAATTGATAATGGAAAAATATAGATTTAACTATGTACATTAGAATGGATGATTAGCTAAGTATTTATTAAGTTGGGAAAGGGGGAAAAAACCAGTCAAGTAAACCTAGAAAACATGGAGGGAAGGTAATAAAATCAAAAGGGAAAACTAAAATATGTAAAACAAACAACATACATATCAAAGACTTTCCTTCAAAAGTCTAATAAAATCAATAAAGGATTAACTAGACTGAGAGATTGTGAGAGAGAAAGGGGTGGGGAGAGAAAGGATGCATGCACACTACGTGTACAAGCAAACACACAAATAACCAATATCAGAGACATGTAAAGGACATCACTACAGATCCAACAAGCCCTGCAAACAACTTTATAGCAATAAATTTAAGATATAGGTGAAAAAATACCAATTCTTAAAAAGACAGTAATTTAAAATTGCTATAGAAGAGATAGAAAAACTGAACTTATATTTATTTAAAGAAAATGAATTCATATTTTGAAATTTACACATAATAAAAATCTGGATCCCCATTACTTCAACCAAAATTCACCAAGCATTTAAAAAAAATAAAAACTTAACAAAAATAAGGTTTTACATTAACTTTTCCACATAGTAGAAAAAGAAGAAGAACTTTTCATCTATTTTATAAGGTTCAAACTATTCAGTCATTAGGAAAATACAAACTAGAAGTACAGTGAGATTTAACTACAAACCTCCTACTATGATGGCTAAAAAGAAAATTAAAAAGTGACAACAAATGTTTGCCTACATGTTGCTCAAATGGAACACTTATTGAAAAGAGAGAGGAGTTAAGGAGACAAGAAAGAAGGAGAAAAGGAAGTGGAAGAAAGGGAGGAAGATGAAAGAGTGGAGAGCAAAAGGGAAGGGAGGAGAGAGAACTGGGGGTAGTCTGATTCCGGAGCTTGCACCCTAAGTACTGCTCTAAACTATGGAACAGCAAATTTTTTAAGGAAGGCCATATCTAGAGTACAGTGTAATCACAAAGTAATCAATTCTAGTAGAGGAAAATAGCACTGCAATTCAGCTAGATCCATGTCAAATAACGGTAGATTGTTTCCAAGGTAACACACATAGGGATAAAACATCAGGGTCTCATCATCTTACTGAGATTGTCATGTGAAAGGCCTCACAGAGTTCATTCATTCCTATCACTTCCATCTATCTAATCTCCCTGGAGTCCCTTCAATGAGTGTAAACTAGATCTCAAGGGAAGCCAGCACAGCACTGTGCAAAACTCAAAACTCAAGAGTTTGATATACTTCTGTTCATCCAGTTGTAGCTCCTTATAAGCGATGGAACTCTAACCTTAGCTACCAGAAACTCAGTTGTCACTATTTAGCAGTATAAACAAATACAAATCATTATGTTATACATCTCTAAGTTGTATGCTGTCACATGTCAATAAGTATCTCAATAAGGAAAATTTCAAGAAATTAAACTCAGTTAACATTGCTTAAAATGGGAGCAAGAGAGTAGAAGACATGCAGGAAGAACCTACTATAACCATAGCAGGTGGGAAATAGTCATTTGGTTCCATGCCACCTCCAATATATAGCACAGTCTTTAAAACTAAAAAATGGAACTGCTCCCAGATCAACTCCCAACAACAGCCCAAGAGCAGGCCAGCTTTGATGTCAACCAGAATTTAGAGCAATTAGCTGTAAGTTTCATTACTCCATCTGTCTGAATGCTCCAGAACACCCCTGAACTTCATTGTTGGGACAAACTGAGTTAATTTTTCAGATTATGCCAAGTTCTATATTCCAAGATATGCCAAAGTCACCTGAAGATAACCTCCTTTACTTAGAGCTGTTGTCAAGATAATAAATAAAGGATTTCAAACAGGAATTAGTTTGCTTTGTATCTGTTGTTTGCCTCCTCTTGGTGCATGCAGTAAAAGGTGCTTGAAATCACATGTTCATAAAATGAGGCAAGGAGACAACAATCTGAAATGTACTCATTTTTAACTATGATGCCAATTTTACCCATTAAGATCAGCAAGCAAAAGACACCTACATTATTTGGGGAAAAAGAGAGAAGTGAAACACCAGGTTTGCAGCCCAGCTGTGCTGAAACTGATGGGTGCAGGCCTGGAAGGAAATCTTGCTGACTGATGTGCTACATCAATCAGGCTAATGAAATGCTGACAACCATATGGAGGCTACAGGAAGTGGACAAAACCCACTTCGCTTGCAATCCCAGGACATTACACACTCAGAAGCTCTTGTTGAAAGCACCAGACTCCATGTCCCTGTGAAATTTCCAGGTCAGAACAAAAATTGAAAATAGTGCCCATCACATCTTGCTCAGAGGGGATAAAAAGGAAAAATGATGTGGGGGGGGGGGGCTGTGGGGGAAGGTGATGGAGGCAGGGCTTAACTATTATTTGCAATCATATTTTTAATGGATTGAGAGAGCATCAATACAATGCAGGGGCAGGCAGGCCCCAGGGCTTTATTTATCTAATTTGCCAGCTTCACTGTAAACCCCTTTTTCACTTCTGTAGCCCATGGGACTATCACCCAGAAGGATTCAATAAAAACCTGCTGAAGGAATAAATGGTTTTTACAGATTGTTAATAGGTTACAATTTGGGGCTATTTTAAGACAATCCAAGTTGTTTCTAATAATACTAATTGATGGCCCTCTAACTTCCTTTTTAATGGTAAATAAATATGAAACTCCACCAGACACCACTCACTGCAGTTCTGAATGACCCTACCTGGAAGTCTGGACAGAAGGGTGGGAAGAAGCATAACTTTTCCCTATCAAAATTGATTTCCCCCCAAAAATCCATTCAGTCATATTATCTCACTTGACAAAACAACCTCAGCAAAGGAGTTTTTATTCTCCAACAGGTGCCAGTGACAGGCTGGGAGCAACAGGCTGCAGACATTTGCACTCCTCTCCTTTAGAACATTCCTGATGGTACTTAAGGGGAACCCGTCTGTGCCTGTATCTGGTAAAATAACACTCTGGGGCTTCCATCTTCCTTTCCTGAAGCAATGCCTCCACGCTGCTACTCGACTTTTAAGAGTTGCAACAGGCAACTCCATTTTCTCAGCCTTGGCAGTTACCTCCAGAGTAAGAAAAAAGCATGTGTTTTTCAAACGACGATGGCTTCACTGGAAGGAAGATTGTAAACCATATCTCTGGAGCATAGAGTTTTATATGAAAAAAAAAGTTTAATAATTCTAGCTACTACCAGAGTCCTACAAAGCCCCTGAGAGCAGCAACCCTCACTCTCCTAGGACAACAGCTGATGATCAGCTTAATTAGCTGAATGGAGTGGTGCTAAGCCAGTAGCACACAGTGCCAAGGCTCATGCTGAATAATGAAGATGATGGTCATCTCATAAAAAATTTAACTTGGTGACAATGTTTAAATTGAGCCAGTTTCACTACAGAGAGGTGGCAAGAGTGCATTCAGAAGGTTCAGAAGGATATCTGCAGCTAGTAAAATAAAATAAAGGGAGACATTTCAAGACAATGGGCAGATTCATTTTCTAGCACTTGTTATATCTGATCCAATCAGGAAAATTAAGTGGCTGTGGAGGTTGAATAGTTCCTTGTCTTGGGTTTAAGGTTTGTATATAAATACCAAAGTACCCTAAGGGAAAACAAGCCAAGAAAAATTAAATGTCCACTTGTTTCACACTAGATCCCAGTCTCCTGAATAGAGGTGACCACATGATCAGTCAAGTTCAGAGACCTTTTTTGTCTGACCCACACTTCTCTACTTCCCACCCTTCCTTTCAAATAGGAATTTCTGCCTACCAATAAAAAATCAGAAGGATTATATATCTGAAGGTAGATGTCCACCTTCTGTGAAAAAGCCACTATGGGCTCCAAACCTGCCTGATGACAATCAGTCAGGTTGAGGAGCTACTGCAGGGAAGAGGGGTTCAGGCCTCCCTGCTGGTGTAACTCCTGCCCATGTTGCTGACATTACCTGCAAGGCTGCTGCTGGCTTTTGAGTCTCAGAGGCAATCTGCAGAGAAGGCCCCTGCTAGAGAGAGAGACTTGAGCCTTACCACAAAACTGCCTCATTTGGAGTCTTCACATCCAAATAGCGGAAACTCAATGTTTCACACTGACCTGCTCAAGATTTATATAAGAGCATCAAATTCTGCTCTGTTGAGCATGAAAAGAGCAAAATGCTGGCAATGCCCCGGGAAGACCTGGTGACAGTGCAGGAACACAGAGCAAACCAGGGATCTGAGGGGATGGAGATGCAGCCTCAGGTTCCTCTGCCCACTTTCTCTGCATTTCCCACGTGCCATTATGTCATATGAGAAAGGCAGACTGAGCATTACACTGGGTCAAAGGTCATAAAGATGAGCCAGTCAAGTAGAAAAAAAAAGCCCAGTGAAAGGTAGCACATAAGCACATAAAGGGAAGGTGTACATGTGAATGACACATGGGGAAAGCAATGGAAGAGGAAACCATGCAGTGAGCTAAACCTGGAGAGCTCTTTGGCAGGTGGTGCACCTATCAAAGTGTTGCAGAAAGCAGCACTTGTAATTACTATTAGTATTTTCTCTATTTAGGATACTTGTGGTAGTGATGCAAAGGATGGTTGAAGAAACTGAGGCTTGGACCAGTTAGGGAAGACTAAGCAGCTGCTAAAGGAACTCATTTGGGAAGCCAATATCTGACAATGGCCTAAATTTGAAAGAGTATGCAAGAGTTCAAGGGTACTGGTGGGGCCAGAGCTGAGGCTGGCTGTTAGGAGCTCTGTGCAGGGAAAGAAGAAGAATGAGACAGAAGAGAATGATAGTGATCTGTGAGGTCAGTCCACAAACCGGGGACTTGGGAACATGTCCAAATCCATCCCTATTAGGAGTTGGGGTCTCTTTTACACCTTGCCAAAGAATGATCACAATGAGGTAATGAGGAAGGAAAAAAAACCCAGGATCCCAAGACATGTGACAAGTAGGCATGAGGATGGGGATATTTTACATCAAGAGGAAAAATACCTGTGGGGGTAAACTCTCTTATCTTTCCAAGGACAGGTCTCTTGTGTCTCTTTGGGGGAACATTCCTAGGTGGTTAGGGGGCTGTCGTCACAGATAAGAGACTTGCCGGTAACCATCTCTAGTGCGCCAGAGAAGATGAGAAAGATAAAGGTGTTTGTTTTCTAAGACATAGCTCTTAATCTGTGTCCACTCCCCACAGTTGGTGACAGGTTCACTCAGACACAAAGTGGGGAGTGAGTTTGTGTGTGATGGTGGAGGGGGAAAGCGACAGGGAGCCACACCCAGGGAGACACACTGGTAGGATGGATGGTGGGGACAGGATCATAGATTCCTAAGGCACAAAGAACCTCAGGGCTGAAACCTAGTGCCCCAAATTACTGACAAAGCTCCCTCCGAGCTAGAAGCTAAGATGAGGCCATTCTCTCCTCCATGAAGGGATGGTGCCTTCTGGTTTGAGTTTTTTAATTTTCTTCATATTGTGGATTTACTTGGGCAGTGTCCCCGTTTACTGTAAATTATGGTTTTAATTATCATTTTTATTAAGATGCCCAAAGGAGTTGGGGCTTACAGCACCAGTAATTTCTAATGGGTTGTTATTATTAATTTATAATTGAGAAACACTGGAGACAAATGTTTCTTGTAACTATACACAATTAAAAGGCCGCAGAGATGGTGAGTCCCCTAACCCCCCAGAACACACCACTAAAGCAATCTGTAGGAAGCAGTCAACAAGTTGCCATGTTTTCTAGCACAGTGAGCTACTTCCCTGGAGATTAAGAGTAAGAAGTGAGGCCAAATGTCTCTGGTCTTGAGTTAGACTATAGGATACTTCAGATCTGGGGACTGTTTCTCTGTCTCACAGTCCATTTGCTGAAAGTTTCATATCTACCCTACTATAAGTGCAAGAGCTATACTTTCCAAACAGGTCAGATTAATTTATGTGGAATCACTGTCTCACTGGGTGGACGGCTCTCCTGGGGCACTTTGGGTATCCTAAGATTGTGAGTTCTAGAAGTTCTAGAAGTTCTGGTACCACAATGATGAGGTCAGTGTGAAAGGACAGTCACCAAAGGACCCATACTGTTCTTCCTGCAGGTGTTTAGTCACCTGGGAGACCAAACTCACCATCCACACTGTTTCTAACCCACAGTTCTGAGTTTCAAAGAGTTAGAAATTATGCTCGATAAACACAAACTTCAGTTATCAACTCTTGAGAAATTTTAAAACTACACAGGTTTCTCCAGAGGAAAATAAGTCATCACTGGCCCCGCTTTTCAATGTCTGCATGATATACAGTTAGCCACTAGTACCCCATAGAGACTCCTCCATACCCAGAATAACATCAAGAGAGCTTAAATATAAATATTTATCAAAGGAAGACACCAATTGGCAAGATGAGAATTCAGCAGCTGGAACAGGTTGGTTCACGTGGACTATCTTTTTGAAATATTGCCAGGCTGCACTTACGTGCTTTGGGCAGTATCATGCTGAGGCCATAATGCTTTGGAAGGCTTGTAATAAATTCCAGGTGACTGCCTGGCATGTCTCAAGAGGCGACACTGACCCCAGGGTGTCTGGCAGAGCTTTCACTAAGCTGGTTGAGTAAGTTCTCATCTGATCTGCCCCTGACAGATTCCGGTACACTGGGGTCATAGTGAGCAAGGTGCCTGACAATGACAATTAACACAGTCCCACACAAGCCTGATGAAGAGGGTTCTGTAGGGACAGGGGAGCTGGGCAGCCTCCATATCAGCAAAGGTGAGTGTGGGAGAATAAGGCAGCCTCTTATTAACCGGGGAGGGGAAAGAGGTGTGAGAGGAATGTAAAATGGTTCCACCTCTTTGGGACAACAGGGCTATATCTATCAAACTGTATATGCTCATATCCTTTGACCCAGCTATTCTTTGTCCAGAGATTCATCCTATTAAAATACTTGTCTGTGTGAGCAAAAATTCAACAAGAGAGGGATTTCAGCAAGCAAGGTTTCTAACAGCCAAGAACCTGAAATCAACCTACATGTCCATCAATTATAGGTAAAATCAATCACCAGGCATCCACAGAACAAAGTATTGTGCCACAGCTAGGAAGAGAGAGGTGGCGCGACAAGTGATCATCTCCACGTCATATCACCAAGAAAAAAACAAATTGAAGTCCAGAATAGCACACATGTGACATCCCCCTGATGAAACACAAAGGTAGGGGAGGTGTGTACTTAAATATGCATTAACATTGATTACTTGGCAAGGGAACGATTGGTCAGGGGGCAAGGAGGGCTTATTTTGCATTTTATAACATCTATGCTATCTGAATTTTTAACAGTGCGTGTCTGCCTATTGGACTAAGACACTAAATTAAGAAACTGAATGACATCCAAACGATTATTTATAGGCCTTTATAAAATGTAATACAGAGCAATCACGGCAAGTGAGAACAGAAAGAGGTAAACCTATTCCTGTTCCAAACTATATATTTTCAGAGCATCCTGATTTTTAGAGCAAGGCGTTGAAAGAAGGTAAGCAGGAGGACGTGGGGTGTCACTGGGTGCTGGGCGCAATGCCATGCAATACATTATCTAATTCTGTGGCACACTTCATAGCAATCCACTCAAGTGTCACTGTCATCATCTCAACATGACAAAACCACAAGAGCAAAGGCAAACCAGTAGGAACCCAGGTGGTGTGATCTGAGTTCAGAGGCACAAGCTACAAGGAACTCCCCGAAGGTCAGAAAAGCCAACTTGGAGCCAAATGTCTGCTGGTTGTGTCTGAGTATGAGCTAACAGAATGCAATATGCGTTCTTGGGTGTGTTTTGGGATGTTATGAGACACGGTTGTATTTTTGGCATTTATGTAATTTAAGCAAATTTACTAAGTCATTGACCTTCTGAAAGAAAGATGGTCCAAAAGCCATGGGCTCCAATGTCAACAGCCTACCAGAGACTATTTCTTCTTTGTGTCATCATGTCAAGGCAAAAGAGCATTTTCAGCTACTTGATTACATAAACCACACTTACTTAGTGGGATTTGACCCCAAACTGTGCACATTATCAAGCACTTCTCTTTTATTTAATATTTCATCACAGGGTTCAGAATTAACACTACTCTTTGCCTTCACAAACATTTATCTGCGTGGGGTTTAGTAGAGGGGTAACTAACCCACAGAAGAAAACTTTCTATGTGCTCCAAAGCCAACAACTTAGGAGAGCAGACCTAATTGAATCCGCCTCCACACTTTCAACCCATAAGTGGTTTTACAAGGGACACTCTGAACACCAGAGGTCTTACAGGTTACGCTCAAAGGCTTTTTTTGATTTCTTAAAGGCTTCCATGCCAAATGTTAAAGAACTATCTTTATTCAAATCAAAGATAAAGGCGCCTTCAAAATGAAAGGAGTGTCACCTGGATTTTGTAACTAAGTGTACATGACATATTTATAAAGTTGGCCCGGATCCTTAGGAGGAAAATGAAAAGCAGGATGAAAGAAGAAACAAAAACAAAGGCTTCCTAGTTTAAATGTGTGTGTGTGTGTGTGTGTGTGTGTGTGTGTGTGTGTGTGTGTGTGAAGTCCAGTTTATTGGCTGCAGAGAGTAATGTCTCCGGAGAGAGCCGGCAGCAACCCACAGCCCTGGCAGAAACACAGGGCAGAGTATCATGCTCCACAACTGCAAACACAGTGCAGGTTCTTACCAAGTTTATATGCTTTGGATGACAAGCCTTTCTGTAATGAAAGAACTGCATATACACACATGTGTGCACACACAAGCACACACCCTCCGTGGCACTGCCTCTGATAAATGCACTCGGGTAGTGGCAGTAACTACCTAAGAGACAGTGTTCTTGGTGCTTAGAAGTGGAAAGCTTTGCCCTCAAGTTTGGCCTTTTTTTACTTGGATGAATTAATTGATGGCCACTTCAAGAGGAGAGGAGAACGCGACTTTGGGTCTGCAAGCATGCATGCTTGTGTTCTGTTCCTGATCAGCTCATTGTTTGCACAGCTGGACCAGGATTTCCTTTCAGCCTCAGCCTCCGCAGCTCTGCTGTATGCTGAAGACAGAACCCTTTATGATTTAGAGATCCAGGACTGGTCTCGAAGGTCCAACACCGCACTTGTCCAGAAAAAGAGCCCTCTCTTGACTAGCCTGCCTCCTGATTTTCTCCGCCTGCTTCTTAGGACAGAATTGTTTGAAAAACAAAGGAAACAAAAACAAAATAGCCTTCTCCACTCCACAGAGAATGAAAAGAAATGAAAAGTCTGCTCCCATCCCAAATCTTCACCATGGATGATACAGCTGCCCTCTTAATTCAAACTTTTTTTTTTTAATTCATATCTACCTTGGCGCACACCTTTAAAATAGTGGGATACTACTTTACCTCCTAACAAGATTAAATTCTCTATGCTCCCAGTCATATGGAGGAGCTCAAAACATCACACTGGGAAAATTCCAACACTTTTTTTAAAACTCACTTTTAACAGTGTCCAAACTGACTTTTTATTCTTCATTGGTAGAATTTCTAAGATGCAACTTCTCCAAAGTATGAGTAAAATTTAGTCTCTGAAGCTAGAGGCATAAGGAGAAAATTCTACCAACCGTGATCCGTCCTAAAATCAGTCATTCCTACAACTTCCTATAAATAAAAACAAACAACCAAAAAGAACAGTAAGTAGACAAATGCTATGATTGGTTAAGAAGCAATAACTATTAAAAGAAAAGATTTGCTCAGAGTACAATTAAGAGACAAAAATGCACACTTTAAAGCAAATTGAATTGAATGCAAAGGCACCTAATTAAAGAATCATCCTTATCTAACAAAAAAAATTGATAACATGCATAACCAGGTCACCCCCTTATAAGACATCTTTATTTAAAAAAACACTTTTAAACTTTAAAAAGCAATCACTAAAAAAAGTAATAAAAAATAAAAAGCAATCACTTTTTAAAATTTCAATAAGTTTAACAGCACCTCAGTTGTGTGCTTCTATTACTGTTTGCTTTTTTTTTTAACACAAATGCTGACATCTCAATTCAACTTCAATGTGTGTATATATATATATATATATATATATATATGACTTTTAAAGGACTATATATTAAAGGAATGCCTCTGATGAGTTCTCTGGTAATAGTCAAATTGTCCACAGGATCCTGTATGGAAGGAAATCCTGCCCTTCAGAATCCTGCCCCTCATTTCCTTTCCAAGTCAGGCTGCACCCAACAAAGCAAAGAGACTCACCACTAGTGATACTCTGCACTTTGACAGGACACATCAAAGGCTACCATGCTTGGGTCCATGGGGGACAACATACAAAGTGTCAAAGAAATTACCCATCACTGTTTTTCATTATTTGTGAAGATCCACGGGACAAAATCAGACCCATGTAGAAGAGGGACAGGGGAAGTTTTCAGCTTGACAACATTTTGTTTTAGCACAGCATGACGCAGAGTTGGTGACATTTCCCAAGAAGCATGCAATCTAACCGTGAGCTGTGATCAGGCCTCTGGCATGAAGGTAGGTGACGTATGTGCCTGCCAGTTGCGGCTGACTTGCCTGGCTCTTGGCAACAACACCAGCTCTAGACTGAGGTTTGGCACCCCTTAAGCAGCTGCTGCTTTAGGGTGGAGAGGGTCCCAGCACAGGTAATGGGCATGATGAGAGAGCAGGTTGAGCCTCCAGTCCAAAAGGAGAGGAGAGCTCCACCCCAATGACAGCTCCCATACACCACATGCCTGCAGCTTCCAGTGTGGCTCATACACCTGGGGAGCAGCCACGGGGGAGCCCCACTCCCCCATGGGGAGTTTCCTTATGAGGTTAGACAGGCTGAGTAAGCAGGCTCAACTCCGTCTTTACTTGCCTCAAACCACAGCCTTCCCCTCGAGCACATAACATTTTAGAAGCTCTGTTAGGACAAGATGTGCTAGATTCCTTCAGTACTTTGAAACAGACACAAAAAAGGGCAGGGGGGGATAAACATGAAATCAAATGACTTTGAAAAGAAAGCAGATCAGGAGTTTACACAGGTTGTTCTCAACTGAATTGCATTCTCTTAAAATTCATATAATGAGCCATAACCATTGGGAGGTTGGGCCTGCAAGGAGGTAACTGGTGTTGAATAAGGTCCTATGGCTGGGTCCCTAATCTAACAGGAGTAGTGTTCTTATGAGAAGAGGCACCAGGGATATGAGCAAGCAGAGGAGAGATCAATGAGGATATGGCAAGAAAACTATACCTTTGAGGCAAGTGAGAGAGGCCTCAAGAAAAACAAATGCTGCCCTCACCTTGATCTCAGACAAATTTCCATTGCTATGTCACTGTGTCTATGACATTTTGCCATAGAAACCCGAGTGTATGATACACTGGTGCTTCTGACCACATCAGCTCTATCTGAAAGGAAAACATTGTAATATTCCCCCCAACTTCCTGGCCTTAATCAATCACTGGGAAGTAAAAATCCATGCCATCCCACATGAGGGGAGTAACTGAGAGGGAGATTAATACATTTCTGTTGGAAATCTTAGTTCTCCTTGGTGTTTCTCTTCAGAAAATTGCCAAGAGTGTCTGCCAGTGAAGGAGAGATCTAGAGGTCCTAAACACTCGGCTGGGGGGAGGGGGGGTGGCAGGGTAACTGCATGGGTCACAGCAGTACCCCTGTGAACTTGATAGAAATGCACATTCTTAGGCCCACCCCAAACCTACTGAATCAGACTTGGGCCCAGTGTTCTTTAGGACCTTCAGGGGATTCAGAAGCTTGTTTGTTCACGGCTAAGAATCTCTAGTCTCATTAAAACCCAGAGCTTGCTTTCTCTAACACAGGTTGTCAAGTGCATCAAATGTATATGCTGCTTTTATCTACCTTCCATTTAACCCTCCAGGCAATGGGTAAATGATGCCATTATTCCTAGTGAGCAGATATGAAAAGCTGGGGCAAACACTAGGAAAATGGAAAAGTAAAGACACGACTCTAGACCTGCTGCCTCCAAAGTCCTTTACAGCTTCCTCCTTGGCAAGCCAGTTCATGCTCCCAAGCTCACAGCAGGAAAGCATTGGTATACCTCTTCTGGGTCAGCCCTAAGGGCTACTCTTTGGAGTCAGGCAGGCTTCACATGGAATCTGCCTGCTATAGAATTCTTTCTGTGACTTCTTTACCTTAAGAAGAAAGTGGAATGCCGTGGATTTGAGTTGTGCCCTTCAAATCCCCGCCCCCTCCACAATGATCTCTCTCCTGTCCCTGATGCTCCATGCTCCATGTCCATTCTCTATACCTTGCCCTATACCTATACCTTTCATCTGGCTTTTTTGGAGATACAAGACTTTGCAATAAAAGTCAATGATTAAAAAAAATCTACATGTTGAAGTCCTAAGCACCAGCATTTTTTGCAAGATGATTCAGATGAGCCCTAAAACTATAGTATAGCTCAGATCCTTATATAAATGGGGGAATCTGGAAGCTTCATAATTACCAGAAGAGCACCCTACACACAGGAAGATGGCGCACTACAAGCTAAGGAGGGAGGTCTGGGTAAGATCCTTCCCTCACTGTCCTCAAAAGGAGCCCTGCCGACACCTTCATTTCAATCCTCCAGTCACCAGAAATTCAGGACAATACTGTTTCCATTGTTTATGTCACCCAGTTTTTGTTCCTTGGTTACCTAAGCCTCTAAAACTAATACATTCTGTAAGTTTCTTCATCTGTGTAAAAAGGGGACTATTAAGAAGAGATACTCTTCCAGGACTGTTAGAAAAATCAAATGAGGTGACTATGTAGAGTTCTTGACAAGTAACACATTCTCAATATATTAGGCTTATTATTAATACAACATTACCAAACATGCTCTCCATGCAATTTCCATCTCACATTCTCCCATGGAAATCCAAAAGCTTGTAGAGGAAACTAAATAGAATAAATGATCCTTAGCTTCTCTTGCATCTATGCTCTTCAATAATTCACCACTGGTGCCCCAACTAATTCCAAAAAGTGTCTGAGTATGTTATATATTTTATTTCTTTATTTATTCAGTATTTTCTATATGTTAATATATAAAAGTATCTAAGAAACACCTTTACACAAGATGAGAATTAAAAATGACATGCCTGGGACAAAGAGTAGGGAGGGGAGACTGAAAAATTGCCTGAGATATAGGCAAGAAGAAATTTCTTAGAGATATAAACATTCTCTGTTTTGATTGGCAGTGTGATTTACCTGGGTATACACATTTTTCAAATTCATGTCTACAATTAAAATCTATGAGTTTTTAATGTATGTAATTTATACCTTAAAAGTTGACTTTTTTAAAAAGTGAACATGTGTGCCCCTATTAAGAGAATTAAAAAAAAAAAAATCATCTACCAGAAGCCTGAAATAAATTGGTTATTTTTTTGAGTATTTAAATTCCCAGAGAACAAAATAAAGAAAGGAAATAGAATACAAACTTTATAACTTTTATAATGCCATTATTCAATGAAAAAAAGCAGGTCAATTCTTTAGGAGAAATGAACATTATTTTCTTAACAACTCTAAAATTTCATCAGAGTCTTTATATGAGAAACATGCGCTAAGAGAATAAACCAAGGGTTGGCAAACCTTTTCCATAAAGGGTCAGATAGTAAATATTTTGGGCTGTGCAGGCCATATGGTCTCTGTCACAACTACTTAATTTTGCTGTTTTAAAACAATGTGAGAGCAACCATAAACAATGTGTAAATGAGTGGGTGTCCCTGGGTCCCCGATAAAACTTTATTTACAAAAACAGGAAGGGGAGGGCTGGATTTGACCCATGGGCCATGGTTTGCTGACCTAGCAAAGACAATGCACTTTCAACATTCAACTTAATTGACCCAAAGCCAAAAAAGAACAAAGCTTGAAAGGGCATGAAGGTGACCTTGACCTGTAGATTTTCTGTGAATGTAATTACAGTAGCTGAGTTTAGAACCCAGGTGGATCATGCCATAGAGAACTTAATTTCAGACAGTTTACAGGCCTCTCTGAAAATGTGGGTAAAGGGAATCTCATTAAAACAAATGTAAAACAAATTTTTTAACTATTTGATTTGCATCAAAATCTTATTACACTGTTTGTTTCACTCTGAATTTCATTCAACTTACTCTAATTGCATTGGTTTTTCATAGCAAAGCTGAGTATTTAACTATAAAGCATGTCCTGCCTCTCCCTTTGTGTGTAAAATTGACAAATGTGTTGTTTTTGGATTCCAGAATTCTGGAGAAAGCCAACTTAAATGAATTAAGATGACTAATGTGTTGATTCTGTTTCCAATCCAACAAAATGTTCATGTAGGAACCCATGTCATACGATGCTATGTGTTTTAGTTCAAGTTTAACATCAAATATTGAATACGGCAGTTGCTAAGTAAATTACTAAGCTAAAAATATTCCTTCAGCAGAGCAAGAACTCCATCTTGTTTAAATAAATGGAAATTTGAACATCTTTGCTCAGATAAGCCTAAAGAAGAAATTAGAAAAATGCAAACCTCCATTATAGTCAACAGTATTGATTCCATCTTTTCTGTGGGAAGTAGCGTGATATTGTACATTGTGGAAAAGCAGTCATTTAAAGTGATTCACCATAATCACCACTTCAAGCAAAGTTCTGCATGCAACAAAATACTTAAGCACACAAAAGCTTTTCTGGTGTGCCAGGTAGGTAATCACAGCCAATGTGAATGATCATTCAGGTACCAGGATTACAGGGGTGAGACTAACACCCCGAGTGTCTTAGAACATCAGAACATCCAGCCCCTACAGGGTATCTGGCAGGGCTGGTCTTTTTGCAGCTCTGTGATGTTTTTACAAATGTTTTCATCGCATTTATTTAACATGTGGCTGAGGGGTTCCTGTGGCTATAACACACTGCTGCACAGTTTTGTTTTAAGTCAACCAGCCTTTGTTTTTTTTTAATCCCATAATATTTGAGTAATTTCTAACTCCACTGTGGTGGTCACTGTTACACTTTTAAAAGCTGCTGGAAATGTCACAAAGCCTGGATTCAATTTCTTAAACATGAAGGAGTTGGATGTTAAGCACATTCTAATATCAAATCTCTCAAGTTTTCCTCAATTAATTATAGTTATGCAACACCAAATGAGGAACTTTAATAATTACCTTCACAGATGAAAATCAGCTCTATTAAGATTATGAAAAGAAGAAAATTAATAAAGAGAGAAATTTAAAATTTCATAAGGGAGAATTTGGAAATCCAGGGTCTAGAAATGGAAACCACACAGAATATATGTATTTTGCCCCTAGGTTTTAGATTTAACTATGACAGGTTGTCATCGATGATTTTTTTTTCATTACCTGCCAGTTATTTAGGAGATTTCCACTGTTAAGCAAAGGATAATTCTGAGATCAATAATACTTTATTAATTATATGCTGATAAATTTCCTGCAGAAGAGTGACAGTTTTATAAAAGGTTAAAAAAAATCTATAGGCATACTTTTATTTCTATTTAGTTGAATGCTGTTTTATGAATAAAAGGACTCTCTACCGCAAGCCTGTGTATTTAACTGCTACTAATGATTATGATTCACATGTCAGGATTTTCTAATTCACTAGCCTTGGACTATCCTTCCCTCCATAGACTCCTGAAACTGCACAAAAAAGTTCAGCTAGGAATACAGGCCTCTCCCCACCTCCAAAGGCATTAGTTCTCATGATATTCTCAAAGGAGCACAAGATGCAAAGAAGAAAATAGAGGAAGGAAGGAAGGAAGGAAGGAAAGAAGGAAGGAAGGAAGGAAGGAAGGAAGGAAGGAAGGAAGGAAGGAAGGAAGGAAGGAAGGAAGGAAGGAAGGAAGGAAGGAAGGAAGGAAGGAAGGAAGGAAACTTAAAATCCATGTATGGCCTGGGAGAAAACCATAAAAACATTTTACTTGTTCTTCTGAAAAATAAACAGAAAGAGTAATGACAGCAAAATAGCCTCCAAACCAGTCCATGTGAACAATACTACCAACTCCATGTTAGAAGGGGATCTTAGCCATTACAAATCCAAAGCCCACTCAGCATTTAAACTGTCACTGTGGTCTCCTCGGTAAGCTGCCACCCAGCCTCTTCTTAAACACCTTTGCGACCAGAAACTCATTTACTGAAGGCAGCCTGTTCTGTTATTGGAAAGCAGGCAATTTCCCACTTGGCTCCTAATGGGTGATAAAAACAGGCAGAAGAGCAACTAGTTACGAGAATTATCTGCCATGAGAAAGTAAGCTCACCGGGGAGGGGACTACTTTTTTTTCTGACAGATCTTCAGATTCTGGAACAGTAGTAGGTACACAGTAAGTACTCAATAAGTGTTTGTTAAAAGAATGAATTGTTGAGTGATTGTTGCTCCTCTGGTGCACATGGTCCTTACAGAATGAATATTGTGTCATACCCAAAAGTGAATGTCATGTCCTCATCCCCAGAACCTCAGCATGTGGTTCTGGAAGTTAAGTTTTTTACAGCAGTGACCAGGCCAAAATTGGACTATTATGTGAGCTCCAATTCAATATGGTGCGTGTCCTTATAATAAGAGAAAAAGTGGACAGAGAGAAAGAGAGAAAGTGATGTGAAGACAGAGGAAGAGCAAGATATGACACTGCCAAAGGCCAAAGCAGTGGTGGGACTGGTGGGGTGGAACGGCCGGGAAGAACCCTCCCCTACGGGGATGAGAAGGAGCATGCCCCCCCCAAACTTATTGGTTTGACACTTATTACCCCCAGAGTTTATACACAATATATTTCTGTTGTTCAGACATTGTTACAGCAGTCCGAACAAACTTAGAACAAACTTATCTCACAGTGGGTAAGGCTGAAAGCCCCAGAATGTATCATAACCTGAGAACAGTTGATATTTCTGACAAGAGTTTTTAAACCATTATTTAAAGGGACCCTGTGGTGGATCATTCCTATCAGGGCACAGAGCTCTGGGGATGGTGCAAGCAGTGGACTGCACCAGATAATGCTCAGACCTCAGGTTCTCCTACTCACACCTCAGGATCTTCCACCACTGCTACACGTGTCAGGGTTCCATGCAGCTTCCAATTAATTTCATAGGAACACAAATGGAGGGTGTCACAGGGATTGTGAATGCATGCTTCCACTCCTGTCCCTCATCTCTCCCACCCTGGCAGGCGATACCTGCATAAACCTACCTAGACCTATACAGGTGCAACCCCAAAGGTTGGGGAAATAACATCCCTGACATACCCAGGTGAAGGCGATGGAAGTTAATGAATACATGGGGTTCCTTTTCATTTTATAGGCAGGCAGCAATGAGATGCATTTCATAAAGTCCCACTGAACTGAACACAAGTAGCCCACAGTACCACCCAAGTCAGGAACACATGCAGGTGTGGCCTTTTCCCCTTTCCTCTGTAATCCTCCCACCCCTCACTCATGTTCTCTGAAACCAGAGCCTGAATGAGCTAAACAAAAAACTTACTGTTGGTGTTGTTATATCACTTGAAACATTAGAACATTCTTCTCCCCCACCACCACATGGCGTGCATGTGTGCATGCACGTGCACACACACATACATACACACACACACATCAGCTGAATACCATATCCTTGTAGAATTCTGTCTATGGATCCTGGTTCTGCCCCTTGAAGTAAGCCAGGTTTATCTCGCTCCTGAATAGTTATTGCAAGAACTAACTTAGGAAAGTGTCTTCCTCCACTTAACAACTGGATACTCCTAGGACATGATTTGATGACCTTTGCCAACCTATAGCTAGTCTATACTCTACCCAGAAGCACCATATTGTAGATGTGGTCTCATCCCTGGGTCTGTTCCCACAAGCCATGAAAGTCTCGACCAACCGAAGGTGTAAACAGATTGTCTACATCAGAGGCTTTATGGCTGCAAATGTTGCGCGTTGCAAGAAACGCTGCATGGCAGAAACCTCCTTGAGCAGCTGTAGGGAATAGAGATGCCAAATGAGGAGTGCAATCGAGAAGCCGCGATGCCAGCATGTGTTCCCCCTTCCCGTCCACGGAGGAGCATATTAAGCACTCGGCTCTCGATCCCTGCGGTGGAGCACATGGTTTTCGCAAGCTTGATTAGGGGCTGTGGCAGTTGGGTGATTGCTACTGCGGTTGGGCGGGTGCCTGCTGACTTCTCAGAGTGGGCCACTGCAAATGCGTTCTATTGCCAGACGGTAGGAAAAATTAGACAAGTGTTAAAATCATGCAGAGATATGGGTTCTGGACATCTTCTGGGAAAACTTCTGGGAAAAGTACAGTTCAACCCAAAGACACCTGGTCTCTTTTCAGACTTTGACTTGTTCTCCCAAAGGTCCAGGGGAAGAAGACCAACAGCCGGAAGGAATGTTTGCTTGGACTGGACGCTGGGTCCTCCTTCCTTTCCTTCGGTTTGCCTGTCCTCACTCTAAGCTGACCACATAACGCGCAACGTTACAGCTCAACCGAGTTCTCACAAAGCATCATAAAAAAATAAATAAGCAAAACAAATTAGTTGCAGGTTTTAAATATCCGTTGGCAAGTATAATAATGTGGCTCTTAATATAAGAAGTAAGCATAATGAAATGAAAAAGAAATATTTCATCGAAGGCAGAATAATTAGAAGGCACACTGTGAGGTCAGCAGAACTGGGCCGGGTTCCCGCAGAACCGCCAGGAGTGGTGACCGCGGACCGTGTGATATTCCGCAGCTCTTCCCAGGTCGCTGGCATCCAGGTGGAGCTATCCCAGCAAAGTCCGCCAGCTTCGGGACAATGTGTGCGTCAGCCCTTTCGGAAGGTGATGTGTCCAAAGGAAACCAGGCCCCCTCAGACGGACACCCTCTCCCTTTAAGAAAGGCTCGGTGACCTGCTGTATGCCTCTGAC
>PVHY01007238.1:35411-68927 GCA_004024945.1 Uropsilus gracilis
GATGGTGTTGGGGGAGGAGGAGAACGAAATCAGTCAATATTTATCGGACTCAGTGAGACAGAGACTGTGACCGTCAGGAGTTGCCCCTACTTAGTAGGTGGGTGCAAAAATTCAAGAGCCAAATGTTTTTTTCCCCTAATTTGTACCCAAGTGCATCTTAAACTAGTTCCCTTTTACCTCTTAAGAAAACGATCACCTACCGATGTTGGCAGACCGATGAAATGACCCACAGTAAAAAGAAGTAGGAAAATAGACTGAAAATGTCACCCTAGAAACCAAACAATAGGTAAAGGCACTGAGTCATGGAGGAGTAAACAAGGTGGCAGACAGACCTTGCTGGCTGCTTTTGTTTCATTATTGAGTTCTCATAACTCTGCGGGGTTGTGAATACAATGCCAGGCTCCTGGAGGAAGCAAGGTGGGAGGAAGCAAAATAATAAAAGTGTATCTAGCTACCCCGGAGAAGAGCAAAAAGTTCACAACCTAAAAGAAAAACTAGGGACACTCGCACACCGTGATGGAATTTTCTCAAGGCTTGATCATTTACGCACATAGCCTATTATTGCTGGAGCAGGTGGTGGGCAAGACAGCTTCCCCACTTGGGAATGTAGGTTTCTGGCCGAAGGGATCTCCATTTGTGCTAACAGTCCTGACCACACGGGTCCCCTTGTTCCTGCCCACGTGCCAGCAAATGTTGGAGTAAGAACTAGCATGGCTCTACCTTCAGGGGAGTCTGTTGGGAGCGAGCATCCACCCTTCTCCCAACGTAATTCCCATGCTCTGGACTAGCACACCACCTGTCCACAACCATGGCTGGTTCCAGTGTCAGTCTGAGCCATCATCAGGGTGATGTTCTCCCTGTTTGGCTTTCTGGTTTCCCTATTCTGCATTAGCCGGAACTAAGGAAGGCAAAGCTGCATTATTAGCTGTTGGCCTTGGATCCTCAGCCCTTTCTTTACTTGTTAATTGACCCACTTGTGCTCAGATTTGTCTCAGAGTTAAAAGCTTCTTCAAGTCTCTGTAATTTAAGGAGAGTGCGGTTGCAGAGCGGGGGACTTATAAAGAGATGTGGTGAACTGTACGCCACATTTGGCCCCTAGGCCCTGAATGGTTCAGAGGTCATGTGATGATGGCTCGCTCAGGGAGGACCAAGGGAGAGGTATGTGAAAGTAAGACTACATTCAGGAAGCCAGACCCCATCTCACCATGTCCTGGGGGTCAAAGCCTTACACAGGTGTGAATCCATGCAATAAGCATGCTATAACTTTTTTTTTTGGCTGCTATTCCTTATTTCATCGTATCAGTATAATTTTTAAAAAGCAAAGGCATATCATGAAATCCCATGCTTTGTAAAAGATTCCATTATAAGAGTAATCATTACTGAACCTTTTAGCCCAGATGTAATTTCTTACATGTTACAACAAGTTTGGCACGCATTGTGAATTTCAGCCAAGGTTGATAAAGTTCAATAACTTGGCTAACCAACCATGTGTACTACTCATTATAGAAGTAATAAATAGATTCATCAAAATGGACATGAAAAAGCCATAAGAAAATCAGATGCCATTTCCAGCCTGCCTCATAAAAGCACCTCTCGGACTTTAATATAATTTTATATGTAGTTATCACATATACCCATCATTCAATACCAGGCATATATAAAACAATCACCTACCCCCATTTACATGCTGAATAAAATCCAGTTATGAAAGTGGGTTCTCTATACTAGGGATCTCAAAAGTCACATAAATGCACACATTCTTAAATGTTCAATTCCTGAGAGAAATCATATCAAGTAAAATGAGACGGGCATGGCACAAATGTTAATTTCCTTTCTATCATCATTTGGGGTCAGTTTTGGAGCAATTTTGTTGCTTTTTTCTCCAATAATGCTTTCAGCCTATTTTTTCATTCAGCCAATGATCATTGAAATCTTTAGTATCACGGAAAGAAAACCTGATTTACATCAATGTCATGAGTGGAAGAAAGAAGTCTTAGTGCACAGAATGGAAGAATCTCCAGTGAGTAAATGCACAGAAGTCAACAAAGCTAACCTCTAATATCTGAACACAATGAACAGATTTTCCTTTCCGGGGATAATAACCTTGAGTTAGTAGAAAGTCTGAATTCTCTCTACTGTATTTCTTTTCTGTGCTTTTGCAAAGAAGCATACACACTATGTCAGGTGTTCATTTTCAGGGACAATGAAGCCCACCCTCCTCAGGGAAACCTTTCCCATATTTGGTCAAATCCATGAGCATGAGCCTGTAACACTTTCTGAACTAAACATGGGAAGTAGGGTGGCACATTTCAAACCCTGCTCTGTGCTTGTCTGCACTATACCAGGTAAATCACCATTCCTGATTTGTGTTTTCCTCCATGGAAAAGTTCAATAACTTGGCTAATCAACCATGTGTACTGTTCATTATAGAATGAGTACAACTTTCCCTCACCTGGGATGAAGGAGATTTTCCCCCACCTGGAATGAAGAAGAGGCCTGAGGGTAGAGCTGGCACCCTCTTTTTCTCAGCAAGGCTAGCAGGGGTGAGATTTGTCTCTGACACCAGGTCTGTGCTGCTATGTGAATTTCCAGTGTGCAGCCCTCACTGTCTATCTGTACAGCCTCCTCCCCCTCCATTCCGCTGGGCCATCAACACCCTTGACTCACTAGGAACTTCCTCCTGCCCCAAGGAAAGCTTTCTTCTGGATTCTATCTCTCATGTTTGTCTCCACACAACAATATTATAAATACCTTCA
Organism: Uropsilus gracilis; assembly: GCA_004024945.1. Taxonomy (NCBI): domain Eukaryota; kingdom Metazoa; phylum Chordata; class Mammalia; order Eulipotyphla; family Talpidae; genus Uropsilus; species Uropsilus gracilis. The sequence continues at coordinate 38,168 of PVHY01007238.1, forward strand.
TGCACTCCTGGTTCTTTTCACATCTAGAAGCATGATCAAGGTTTCTGAAACCAAAGTTATACTCTTAAGAACAAGGAAAATGTTCCTTGTTATTAATTACAAACAGCACCTAAATCATCACAACCTTAGCCAACTAATGTAGATTTTGAATTCAGTTTAAGCAGAACATTACAGCAGGGGAGTGCTTTATTTTCTCAAAAAGTGAGCAACTGCCAAATTCTTCTAAGAGCTTAAATGCCATAGTGACAGATACTGATGTTCAGAAAGATTAAGGAAAAATATGAAACTAAACAGAGAACGGAGAAATGAGCCAGAGATGTGCTTTGAATAATATAAGTCATGAAAAAGAAAAATATCATAACAATTGTCACAATGAAAGGGGAAAAAAAGCTAACAAAAGGGAGTTTAATGGGTCCCAAAGGACTTAGAGAATAGGCAAAATATCACAAGTACTGTGTGCACAGAAAACAGCCCTTGCAACACCTACACCTATCATTTACTGTAATGCTCAACGTTAAAAATATGCCTATATTTCTAAGGAAAGCCTTCTGATAGCTCTCCAGAAAGACTGTCAATAATAGCAGGTGTTTTCTATCACAGGCTTCAAAACAAAACCACCTGCCGGCGTGTTGACTCTGAAATCCAATACTAATATTTTAGCAAATAATAAAGTCAACATTAACAATGTTTGCTGTTTCTTATTTGTCACCAGTGTTAATTCATGAACACTGACACCCACTCATCTACACCCACGCGCACACATGAATGCATGCACACACAGACTCATACGATACAAAGTCATTCTTAAAGGAAACAGTCCAGGAATGTTGAAGAAAATGCAGGTGGCTCCCTAAACCTGTGCAAGACCCACAGAATCTATTAACCATGAACTTTTAGAAATGGTCTAGTTCCAAATACGACAGTTCCTATGTCTACTCTGCTCCCAAGTCAGCTCAGCCTTGTAGGTATTCCTCTGTGTAAGCTAAGTCCCAATGATGAGACTCCTATGACATGCTGTTTGGAAACTTCGGTCATTCAATATTTATATTCATTTAAAACCCTCAGCATCTGTTCTTTCACTTTCAGGTACTTCTGTGTGGACAGTTTAAACCAAATACATGATATTTAAAGTAAAAGTTAAGCGCCTGCAAATCCTTGAATCCAATAGGATTGGCTTTATAATTGCTAAAACATGAAATACAAGCCACTCCTTCAAGACTGAGTGTGTGAACCTCAATTTTAGAAATACCAAAAATTAGCTACCTTTTGGCTTTTACATAACAGGCAATAAAAAGTTTGCTTAGAATTTATAGATCCATGATACGATCCAAAAAAAAAAAAAAAATACCTCTTTCCCCGCAATCTTGACAGAATGTCAAATCCTGAGTTTAAGCTATGACTCTACTGTGAATTCAAAAACGGCTGCCATGCTATGCCAGTTGAGGGGCTGGGAAGCACAAGGGAGCAAAGAAGAGTCGTAGCAATTATACAATTTCCAGGTATATAGTGTCAGATGAATAACCAGCATTAGCAGAGCTCAGCTATACCCTGGGCTGGGGATCTGAGTGCCCAGAGTTCCCAGATGAAGTCAGAACACAGAGCAAAGCTCACCAGCCAGAGAAGAAGAGCAGTCACAGCACACACAGTGCAAGAGTGTCACTGAAGGACCACTGCTGATTTTTAGCACATATGGTCTGAACTTGTCAGACCTGCATGGACTGTAAGCAACAAGGTTAAAAGACACCATATAGGCTTTTGAAAAATTCCTAATCCAGCTGCATGCTTTTACCCCTAGGTGAGCAATGCAACTGTGATTAATAGAAATTACAGAGTAAGCAATGACATTGGGCTGCTGGACCATAGCCCCCTACATTGTTCTATAAGCTCGCTGTAACTTATTGCTCAACCTGTACCTGCTGCAGGTTTTGCTTGCCTTGATAGTTACTCAAAAGATGAACAGGTACGGCTTAAGAGAAATCAGACTAATAGTAAGACTTACAAAGCAGCAGCTGAAAGAGTGAAACGTCTTTTTAATTTATAAGAGCAAGTTTGCAGATTCATTTGCAGATGTCTTCTTGAAAATAAAGGCTTTATTTTCCTGTATTTCTAACCATAGACAGAAAGATACAGAAATAACTAGACACTAGCCAGAGGCACACATGTACACGGGACAATGTGTGGTAAAATAATAAAGATAATAATAAAACCAAATTTAAAAGTTACACCTTACATTTAAATGTTCTCTACAAGCACAAAGACCAAAATGTTAATATGTGGGTCCGTGTGTTGCTTCACAGGATTGGAATTCTGTTTGGTTCTACAGAAAAGACTAGATACTTAGTACTCAGTAGGCAAAAAATGTTTTCTTATAGCACAAATAGCTAAATAAAGTGTCAGATTTACATTCTGTCTGCTCTATAAACAAAATTCCCAGAAATGTCTTTGTATTTAAATGTTTTATGCTCACTGTCAATCTTTTTACCACAGAGTTCCCAAAACTGAGGTGGCATTATTATCATTGTTATTATTATTATTATTTTGATATATCTCTAGTTGGCTGAATTTCTACCACAGGCCTGTACTAAATTGTACTAATTTGCATTGGTGAACCTGATGATCAGCAGTGGGCTAGAAAAAAAAATTGTTCAGTCACAGCTGGTGTTTTAAATTTTCTTAGACCTGTTAAGCAAATCCTCTAGTAGGGACTAAGTATCCTATGCAAAAAGTTTTAAAGTCGGATTGAATTTTTTGTTTTGCTTTCTTGATGAGTGATTGGCATTTTATATTTGGAGGCCACAGAACTTTCCTTGTCTTTGAAAAGAAGAAAACGATAGGGATTATATTTTGTGTTGCATCCTGTTTTAAAAAAAAAAAAAAAAAAAAAGGAAGAACTGCATCTGTGGCTATGAGCTGGCCTGAACATGCTCACCAGGCGGCCGTCTTCACAGACCTGTAACCAGAGTTCCTAAATCAAGAAGTCACTGAATAAAACCAGGGGAGAGCAGTTCGTGTCTAACTACAAGGAAACAGCCTGCTGGGGGCAGCACTGCTCAGCCTTTTTGCCAGTGTTCGGTGGAAACTAGATACCCTTGTAAGATCTGAGAATGAGAAGTCGGGGTTACTTGGTAGTAAAACAGCCTGATTCTCGCCTGTTGGCAAGCACTCTAAATCAAAGCAAGGCACACCACGGGACATTTTTGTGCAAAACAAACCGGGGCTAGCTGCAGGGTACAGGTACTCGTGTTTTCTCTGTCCTAAGTGGGAGGCTCTACCCTTGACCCAACAGACCCACCAGGAAGAAAGAGCCAGTCAGAAAATGCCCGTTCCCTCACCCCAGTCACGGGATACCAAGTTCCATAGCAGCCGGCAATAACGTGAAAGGTGCAGTTTACAAACCATTCTGCTTCAGACAAACTCAAGCAACAAAAAGCAAAGTCTCAAAGAGCTGCTCCCATATCAGTAACAGTTTTTTTCTAGATAAAATCACCTGCCCAGAGTAACTGGTAAGTGGGGAAGAAGAAGAGCGGAGGCAGATGTACTCCCAGTGGAGGCTGTGTAATAACCCCTCGTGATCTGTCTCAGGCTGAGGAACAGCCCAGCGGGTCCATGTGTCCTCATCCCATGGCCCCAGGAGCGTGGCCTAACTTGATAAGAGGGTTTCGGCAGGATGTGGGGATGGGGAGAGGCCCCTGGGTTACCTGGGCAGGCCCCAGGCTATCACAAGGGTTCTCTGAAGAGAGAGACCTGGCTACCAGTGAGGGTGGAAGTGGAAACGGGAGCGGTACATTCTCAAGATGAGGGAGGCATGGGGATGAACACCTGGCCACATGACACTTTGGAAAGTCAAGGAAAGTAGTTGTCCCATGGAGCCTGTGGACAGACACCTGCCAGCCCTGCCAGTGACACCTGGAGCCTCACTCAAGCCAGTGCCATCAACTTAGGACCTCTGATTTCATGAGCTGAAAGCAAATACCTATGTGTCGTTTTAATAAACAAACAAACGTGAGTGACAGGTGCCTTCACGCATGTTCAACTAAGTCCCAAAGATCCACCCTGATGACAGGCTACCTCTCACGCAGTCTCTCCCAGGTCCAGACAATGGGCAATCAAGGCAGACTGCCATTGCCAGTTTAGGGAGGACAAGAGGCCTCCCAGGCATCCAGACTGCTCCCAAGTCAGCTTTCCAGCCGAAAGGACGGTGTCCCTTGCCAGACACCTGATGGAGATGTTCCCCCGGGTGGCTCTGATACAGCGCTCCCCAGCGCAACCAGTACCCCCTCTGGTCACTGCGCATGAAGTTAGCATTGAAGCTTCCTTCACCAACAGATAAAGTTGTAATGATATTTTTTTTTCCTTTTTTGGCCCTGCCATTTGAAAATGCAGTAGTGATGCCTCGACTGATAGGAGCATCTCAAACAACAGCTTCTCAAACCCAGACTGATGGAGCCGCCTCAGCTGCTCTGTGACCCAACACAGCCCTTGTAAAGGAACCTAACTGGAAGCAGTAGGAGGATGTTATGATGTGGAAAGATGCAGGAAGTTTTGAGCTCTCATCCTGGCGGCTACTGCAGGCTGATGCAGCAGTCTTTCCATTTGAAAGAGATTGATTATTTTCATTCTTTTGCTTCGTGTGATTACCAGGAAAACAGATTCTAGAATCAAGATGTTACCAGCAGTTCTGTGGATGTCACACAGGCAACCAGCACCCAGTGGTTTTGTGTTTCCCATTTACATCTGTCTCAGCCTTTGGTTGCAGCAGGGGCAGGGGTGAGGATTGACGCAGGCCGCACCAGAAAGAAAATGTCTCAGCCCAGAACCCACATTTCCACCACAGGAAACTGTGACAGTGACAGTCAGTCACCTCCAGACAGGACAGCATCCACTGCAGCTTTCTAGTCCATATCCCCACATGGATGGTCCAGTACACACCCCCTCCCCAACACACACACACACACACACACACACACACACACACACACACTCTTGACCTTGGTTACCTCTCTAAGTCCCGGAGAAAATATTTGCTGAAACTTCTCAGTATAGCCTCACAGGAAATATCAAGACATCCCATTTCAGTTCAGCTGTTAAGGAATTAAATGTAACTCTCTTCCTCTATCTTCTTCCAACAAAAGCCTCCTCCTGTAGGATTCTCTTCCCTGACAATAAGGGGATTTTCCTAGTGGCTGCTGTATTTGCATGTTGTTTCACTGACCCTGACAAAACAATTATGAGATGAGCGTATTCTTCTCTTGGTTTTACTGAGGAGGAAATTAAGGATGGAACTAGTTAGGTATCCTCTTTCCTCAGCCGGTCTCTTCCTATCATGTCCCAGCAGTTGTCAATGAAACTCGGGTTTCTTAAGTGTTGATAAAATTCTACACAGACGCCGATATGTTCTTTTGTGTCATCAAGTAAACAGAACAGTCAAATCAGACACTGAACTCACTATCCCAGGTAGTCCTATAATAAACCATCACCAACTCCAATGAACAGGAATGCCCAGGTCAACATGCCATGATGGTGTCACTGTGCTCATTCAAGATAAAACAATTTTCCTTTCCCATCTCCCAGTGTGTGTGATGTGTGTGTATGTGTGTGTGTGTATATATATATATATATATATATATATATATGAGAAATATATATATATCTAGGAGAAATATATATCTAGGAGAAATATATATATAGGAGAAATATATATATATATATATATAGGAGAAATATATATATATATTTCTCCTAGATTGCAACAAAAATAATGCTTCCTTTTTGTTTTTTTTCCTTTTCTTCTTCCACTTGAATCTTTTTTTTCTGGATAGAGCTACTATCAAATGTTTGGCCAAAACAAAGATATCCAAAATGCTTCCTTTCATACCCAAGATGAGTCAATGTCTAAAACAGATATCTAAAAAGGTCACTTTAGGACAAGCTCACAGACATTATGGCAGCCTCCTGGGAATCCAAGAAGCAGGAAACTAGGAAAACAGCAAACTAATTTTGGTCACTGATGAGCCTCCTCTTCCTGAAATGACTACCTTTATTCAACGCCTGTGGGGGTTTGCAGTCCCCATCTTAAACAACTTTGCAAAGTAAGAATATTGCCTGTTGTTCTCAGATGCACAACAAGAGTTCAGAGACAACAAGGAACTTGCCCTGGGTTGCTCAGATGGGACATGGTTAGGCCAGGTTTTGAAACTAGGTCATTCAGCTTCCCCAGCCAGTGTTCCTTCCCCTGCACCCTGCTGCTTCTCCAGATAGAAACTCGCTACCTATCAAGCTTTCCCTGGCTGTCAGCAGAGCTATTTTCAGCAGTGGTACAATTTCACCACACGGGATCCAGGCTCATCAAATGAGATAATGCAAAGAAAAGCTCTGAAGAGTTGTTACTATCATTAATAGACGATCTGGGGGAAATTTGTAGAACCAAAATTACCAAACAGCACCTATTATGGTATCTGGGGACTCCACCACCATGGTGGAGTGGCCAATTATAAGTTTTCTGGGGTGCACCCTGTGTAAATGCACATTCTGTTCTGAGCTGAGCTGTAGCCAGTATAACGGATAAAACATGCTTCAAAGTTTTTAGGGGCACACCCGGGGGAGGTGGGCCAACTTCTTTCCCATAGTTTCCTCTTTTGTCACAAGACTACTGAACAGGTACTTAACGTAACAGACACTTGGAGATGAATTAACTTTTAAGAGAAAGGGACATTCTGAAAATTAAATTATACCACATGAAGGAGGCAATCAATTAGCAATCAATATATATCCGATAGTCACTCATAGAAGATGGAAAGGCAACCCACAAAAGAATAAATACAGATGATGGGCCCAATGAGAAGCTGATCAATCTCACAAATAATCAGAGACATGCAAATTCAAGACACTGAAAAAATGCTAACGGCCAAGGTTGGCAAGGATGTAGGCAAATGGGCATTCAGATTGCTGCAGGCTCCTGGGGGTGTGGCTTGACAAAATAAATCAAGATGGTAAGGTTAGGGAACAAATCCCTCGAGTCAGCAATTCCTCTTCCAGAAATAAAACTATAGAAGATTCACAGATGGGTACAAACATTGAATTGCAAAATGTTCATCTCCAGCCCTTAGCTATCAAAAAACTGAAATCTGCCCAAATATGCCACAGTGGGAGAATGGTTACAACCTATTAAGATGTTGGATATTTACTGGCAAGGCAAGATGCCTGATTTTCCAGCTAAATAGAAAAGTCACAAAGGGATAGAAGGGAAGGGGAAAACGCTGAGGATCATGCATGCTAAATATGAACAGTTATTTCTGACTGGTAAGAATCTAGGATCATTTTTTCTTATTTATTTTTATTTTTACATTTCTACATCTCCCATGTCTATTTTCATAAGGAGTACATTTTCTAGCAATACAACATCATTTTAGCTTTAAAATTAAAACTAAAGATAATATAGCTTAAAACTGACATATATATGTGTGTGTGTATTTATATTTATATACACACACACACACACATACATATGAGCTTGTCAAATGCTCATGCCCATTCGCCCATTCTTCCCCAACACCGACTTTCCAGTCATCCCACCAAAGGAAGTATGGGATGCACTAGTCCATGAAGCTCAGGTTGCAGACTCCACTGCCTCTACCCAGCACAAAGCCCGGCACAAAGCATGTATTCTTTCATGGGTACGTTGAGCTCAGACAGATTGGACAAGCTGCTTAGAAAGAGCTGGCTGGGACTGGGTATTCCTTGGAACAGGAAGTGGTACTTAGAGTCTGATTTTTTTCTCTTTATATGAGATAATGTATTCATGTGAAAGGCCTAGTTCCATCCACCTTGCTAATAACCCTTTCTTCCTCTCCCTTTCCCTCTCCCTCCCTTTACTCTTCTCTTTCTTCCAAAGCCTTCCTTCTCCCACCCCAACATTTGCACTCACATAATCTTAACTCTTCTCTCATTGTTTTAGTGAGGAAATGTTGATTTCCTTCAGAAATATCAGTCTGAATGTGCTTTCTAACAAGGGTCCAGAAAACCAAGCAGCCCAGGATGGTAAACAAATAACTCTCAGATTCCAAACAATTAGATTCAGACCATGCCACCCAACTCATTAAACAGGAGAACGTGCCTATTTACCTCCGTTTAGTCAGGCTTGTACAGATGGAGTCTGGTACTTCAGAGGGAGGGCGGGAGGTTGTGTTCAGGGAAAGGATGAGCACAAGTGACCATGGGTGACATGGTGGGAGAATTTCTGGGTATACAACAATGAAAGGAATTATATATAATCAATTAAAAAAAAGAATTAAGAATTCTAGGGGGGAAAAAAAAACAAAAACACAACACTGGTGCTTCACAACATGCAGCATTACTCATTAAGCCAAAGGAAGATAATGAACTTGGGTAAGAAACTCTAGCTTTTGGGAGTTGCCTTTTGCACAATCTACTGGCTTCTTTATTTAAGAGCTCTTCACAAGAAGGTCTCCTGCTGAACCCCAGGTGTTAATCTGGAGAAGGGCGAGTCTTTGACTCTGAAGAGCGAGTGTAGGAGAGAGCGGGGGGAACGTGGAGGCAGAGCATCACGCTGAACATGCCACGGTCGAGGAAGTTTCAACAGCCAGCGCGTCTTTTATTATAAAGTCTGTAATAATTCCCAGAGTAGCCATCTGGTTTCAACAATTTTTATTTGATGAACAATCAACACATCTGTATACAAATGACCAAAATCTCTTTACTCTGGTGAAATGGTTTTGCACTGTTACAAGTATATTCACAATGCTTTCCCGCTCTTTCATTTTCAAAGGAAGAAAAAGTTGCTGAGAAAAAGAATAATATAAATAAAACTATGTAACCGTGTATTCATTCAGTCCCCATTTAAAACTTGAAAATAAGCAGTTTGATAAAGCCAAAAGTGTTTTTCTTTTCTGGGCCAAATTTCCACGTGAGAGCTGAAGCATGTGGTTAATGGGTTGCCTCAAACTGTAGTTACAGAGCCAGACTAAAAGCTACCCTCTTTAAGCCCCTATATGCGCAGAGTACTGGCTATTTGCTTCCAAGAAATATCTGGTTTAATATGGTCTCCATTATTGAAGAAACTTATGTTAAGCACAAAAAGACATATTTTCTTTGAGTACAAGAACATATCATTAAAAATCCAATCTAATTACAATAAATTATATAATCATGGGTAAAGCTAGGGTGGCAGGGGCAAGGAAACTCTATATTCTTAGAAAAAGAATCAGATCACCAAGACATTCTAAAGGAACCTTAAACAGAGGCATGAATATTTAAATATTACAATTTCCACTTAAAGGGGAAAAAGTCACATTATTGATAGGCCAGCACACTCAAAACCAATACTGCCGTGAAAACACACGCCCTTGTGTGATTTGGCAGGCCAGCCTACTCCCTGGATACAATGGCCCTTTTTGTGAAATGGATCTCTTCATCCTTGGCATTTCATACACCCCCCTCCAAAAAAAAAAAAAAAGTAAAAAGTAAAAGGGAAGAAAGAGAAATAAACATGACACTAGTAGCAGTCTTTAGCTTGAACTCTCTCACCACGAAGTACAAGACCTAAAAGATATGTTAGAAAAGTAAAAGGCATTATTTAACAGAAATGAAAGCAAGCCGGGCTAGAAGGAATAAAACTATATTGAGACGCGAGTGCTTATATGTGACAGTATGAAAGGGCAACAGAGCCCTCCAGTGGAGAAAAGGTATAAACACGTGAGGTTATTTTGGACCGACTGACCCTTCCTTGTAGTATTCTTATCAGGTCATTGTCTTACGTAGAAGCAGAAGAGCAAATCATTTAAACTGGGCATTAACTGAAATAATTCCCAAACTTAGGAAACATCTGTTACCCCACTGAGGGTAGAAAGCTCGTTTTTAAGTATTCTCTTTCAAGCCTGAGTTTGAACCATTTTCCTAATGAGTGGTGGTATGCTAGGTAATCCATGTGACAGAGGCACCACCATAGAGTAAATTAGAGCCTAAAGGTTCATGTTAGCGTGCAAGCTGGCTGAACTCATGTGGCAAACAGGTCTCACTGAACATCTACTCAGGTGTTTATAGTATTTGCATGTGTTTATATTTTTTAAATATGTTTCGATGTGATTGCCAAATTTTGAAATGAGGCTCAACAGACTTTTTCAAATAGTTTCTTCCTTTAAGAGCCATTTAGCCTCTCAAATACTCTGATGTGGCTTCCACATCCAGTCAATGCTTAAGGAATTTTAAATGTAAAGTGGTTGTTTTGGTCATAAGGTAAAATGCTTACTTTTTATGTGATGCTGCTATTCAGGGACTTTTTCCAGGATTGTCAAAAACTCAGTCATTCCTCAGAACGAAATAATTTCAGGATCTTTTTACTGTAATATAGGGTATGTTTTAGCATAAAGAAGAGCGGTCACAAATTTTTTTTTTTTTTTTTTTGAGGCTAGGTCTCACTATTTTTGCTCGTGGAGCTGCAGGCTCTCGTTGCCCAGGGTACCACAGACTCAAGCAATCCCCAGCCTCAGCTTCCCAGGTAGCTGGGATTACAGGTGTGCACCACCACGCCCAGCTATTTTTTTGGAACTAGGTCTCGCAATGGGCCCCAGGCAGAACTCGAACCATGATCCCTAGCCCTGGCCGCTTCATAGGTTGAAGCTTACAGGCACGAGCCACTGTGCCCGGCCCACAAATGTTTTTTGTTTGTTTGTTGTTTGTTTTAATTTATATATAAATTTCACAACATTGTAATCTCAAGGATTTGCCCCCCCCCACAAATGTTTTTAATGTAAAATGCAAGTTTAAACTCCAGAAGGTAATTTAGATTACCTCAAATGTTTCTCTACTTCAAGAGTATCAGGTTCTTAAGAAGATAAATGCCAAGTCTACCAGGTAAGTCTTATCAGAAAGAAAACTGTCATCAGGTGTTTCTGGAGGCCAAGTTTGATGATCCTATTTGAGTAAGTTTTAAGTAAGAAGTGTTAAGTGAGCTTTTAGTCTTGGATATACAGGATCTGTTGGAATAACTGAAAACAGTCAAAGGTTTGGTTTTAGACTAGAGGGCAAAACTTAGTAACAACTAGGTATGGGAAAGAAAATAAAGAACTGAGGAGTGTAAGGGAAGCTTGACCTGATCAATTGCAAAATGCAAGTCTAAAATCTTAAGAATGAATATAGATTTCTAGATCAAGAAATGCAATTTTCTTTTATTAGAACTGGAAGCATTTATACAAGATATGCTATCATCATGGTGATGACTTGTAGGGTAAAAGGATATAGCAACTACTCTTCATGCTGTACTTTCATTTAATTTAGGAAGAGCACCCCACACTTTTAAATAAAGGCTCCTTAAGCTGTAACAACCAATTCAATATTATATAATAGTAATATCATCCTGAGATTCCAACATGGAAATCTGATAACTTTATTTGATTTTGATTCAAAGGAGACAAACATAGTAGCAATGTAGGCAGCCTAAGCATGTATTTTTTGTATCTAAAATATATAAATGTTGATTTGTAAATGTGTGTGCATGTGCATACATTAGGATCCCTATAATAAACTGTAAGGAGTGATTATATAACATAAATACCAACAGAAAATTAAAGTGTCAGTCCTAAGTATGTTTTACTGGTATTTACCAAGGTGGCACTTGTAGTTACTCACGGGAAAAAACAGGTTTTTTTCTTGTTAATGGGTCCTCTGGTTCAAACATCAAAACCAGGCCAGATTATTCCAGATTTAAAAAATCATGATATTTGATGCAGTCTAGTTTTCAAAAGGTAAAAGCAACTTTTCATCCTGACTAAATTGTGACAGAGATTTTAAAAATCAGATTTGAACCACTGGTGATTTCAGACAGGAAAGAGGGTGGTTTATCATTATTACTAATGCATAGAAGGCTGAAAATACCTAATTTGCTCATACTTAATAGTTTTCAAATGCATATTTGACAAAACCTGGATTTCACTCCCTGAATCCCACAATGATAAATCCTCCTGCTCACAGCAACAATCTGCCTGAGTTCCGACAAACATCCCCCTACAGGAGAAGAGAACCGGGGAGGCAGAACCCCCCTCCAAGTGAAGGCACTAGGCAATTAGGAAGGAACCTGCTTGGATATGCACATGGCAGCATCATGTTTTGTACCAAACTCTTCTCACATGGAGCCAAATTGGCTCAACTATCAGGCTGAGTCTAGAAATGTGGCTGGGGGAATCTTCCACCATGGGAAACTCCCGAGCCAGAAGAACTCCCTTTCCTGAGACTTCCAGTACGGTTTGTAATCAATGACCACCAAGTTGAAACTATTTCCAGTCTTTTTTTTTTTTTTTTTCTTAAACCAAATCAGAGCCAGAGTCACTAGTTCCCAACAATGTCTGTAAAAACAACTGGCCCTTACTGCTCAACACCGACAGAAACAAACTCCTCCCTTGTCTCTACAGGTTAGCGGTCGGGGCTGTGGGGTTCCGGGTCTCTCGGTCTGTTAGTAGAAGCTTTGGGTGGACAGATGACTTCCCCCTGGATACAGAGGTGCTGATCTCCACAGCGAGAGAGGTTCCACAAGTTACCGCTCTCAATCTACAAAGTTCTTCAGGTTCAGAACGCTGGTCAAACAAAGGTCAAGGAGAGAAGAGTGTTAGTTTGTGAGGATGTAACATCCTAATCCCTGCAGCTCCCTCTAAGGGGGGGGTGGAATACAGAGCCGATGCACCAGGTGCAGGGTACTGGTGGGACCATACTATGTGTGGACATAATCTTCCTGGGGCTTCCAAACTTGATCTGAATGGTGACTTAGAGGATGTTGAGGTGATCTTTGAAAGGTTTTAAATCATTTAATGCAGGAGTCAGCAATCATTTCCCATAGAGGGCCAGAAAGGAAAGGTTTTAGGATTTGCAGGTGTTTGGTCTAGGCAACAGTTATTTGACTCTACTTGTAAGGTGGAGACAGCCACAGACAAAGTGGGGATGTGGGGAAATGGCTATATCTTGGTAAAATTTGACTTACAAAATCATAGGGTGGGTCAGATTTAACCCAGGAGTTGCAGTGTAACCCTAATCTAGGCAACAGTGATATCTAGTGACAAAACAGTGATTTCATAAAACGCAATGTTTCGTTTTGATAGATTTCTCAGAATTCTTCTGTTTTCCAAAATCACACTGATTTTTTTTTTATTATGAACTTTTTTTTCCAAAGGAAAAAAAATTCCTGTTTACTATTTCACTTTATAGAATTTCTCCCCTCAGGTACGGTCACCAGAGTGAGAAAAATATGGTGGCTGCACCCTGATCTTTTTAAACTGAATTAAGGAGGAGTCTCTCCAACTGCCTTGGTAACATCAAATATGGAAAATTCAGAATACCTCTCTGTATCCCTTACAGCAGCGAGGAAGATGACCAGACAAATAGGCAGGGAGGCCACTGGAGAGAGGGCAGGGTTCTAGTACCACTCTGGGGCTCATCATGGAAAAGCGCGTCCTTTACCACCAGACCATCCCACCCATGACAGATAGAGCCAAAACAAGGGTATGTCCAACACAGCAGTGCCTTGTGGGGAATTTTTTTAAAAATCACAGGAAATTCCAGATTTATAAAACAGCCTTTGTAATACATATCTAGCTACCTCTATTTTCAGTCTATTTTCATGGAGAGTCATCATGCCTGACATATATACTGATATCTCTGATTTCAACCCACTCTGCTTGAAAGAGGACATGGACCAGGTGAAAGAATACACATGATGACCAAAGAAATAGACAACCCTGAGGGAATGCACACACTAAGGAAGCTGCAGCAGAGGATGACTCTGAAAGTCCAGAAGTACTGGGAATGAAGAAACCCGATTCACTCCACACACAGCTGCTGCATTTGAAATGGGCAGAAATAAGGTGGAGAGCGCAATTTCCAAATTGGCACATTTCACAGTTGAGTTGAAGGAGGGGCTTTATCTAGAAGCCACAGCCTACTTGAGCAAGGACACTCTCTAAGGCAGCCAAGGCAGGATATAAAAGCTAACCGGTTTCCACGAGAAGCCTATCTTCGGCCCCTTTTCTTTCTGCCTGATACCACAGCTGCAGAGTCGAAGCTATTTGCAAGGATTTGATTGCCTGGAATTTTCAGCATGATATTATTTCAAAAATTAAGAATAAGAATATTCAGCACTCACCTGGACCTATGCTTCACAAGAGTGGAGAGGGGAATTGCAGTGAGGTGGCGGTGCTAAAGGCAATTTCGGAGGGAAGCAAAGAGGGGAAGTAACAGCTGCAAAGAGCTGCTCTCACTGAGACATTTGCCCCAACATCCCTTCCACCCTCCGCTTTACAGTCTGCCACAATATCCAGCTGGATACCGGATCCCTCCTAGCAGAGTCAGCCATGGTTAAGAATCCAACTACACACAGCTTTCTGTGTTGGTGTCTGAACCATCTCCACTGGTCCTGATATAAAATGCCCAAGCCCGACATGGCAAGTCTTTGACAAAGCACCAGCCAAATCCAAGGGTCTCTTAGCTGGTGTCAGACAGAGTAAGGTTTGAATACTTATGCAGAAAATAATCAGGAGTCACATATCTTACTAATTAAAGGGGAAAAAACAGTCTAGCCAGAAGATTAAGGGAAAGAGGTCTTTTACTTAATTTTCTGGTTAACTGAGCACTAAATAAAGAGATATTTTACTTATGTCCTTAAGTCCTTATTTTTTCTGAACTATCTACATTGTGCTGTTCCACACCCTCACATAATGTTCAGCATAATCTACACAGCACACTGTTTCTTAGACAACTGACAATACATCCATGTTGACATCAGTCACAATTACATGAAGTTTGACCTGCTGCAGATCTCAGAAACAGAACTGAACATAATCTGGGCACAGGGTGAAGCCTGAGGGCTGATTTTAAATAAATGTCTTTCAATTAAAAAAAATTTGGTATTTGCTTCTTTGCCTTAATACACAAGTACTCTGGGACTGTGGCATGTTAGATTTTAGAAGCTGTCCCATATAGTGATGAGTCCTTCAAGAACATGCTTCCCCTCCGGTGATGGCCTAATGATGCTGTGGAGTATTTCTGGAGGTTCAAGAAGGGGTCAATGAAAATTAAGAGAGGCAGAGACAGGAGAGAGTAGAGCTGATGCACAAAGGAAGGAGGAGACAAAGCTCATGTGAGAGATGACCTACAGGACAAACAAGAGGTGCTTTAAGAGGTCAGTGAGGTTTCAAAGAGATGGAGCTGGACAAACACCACCACATGCAACCCTGTTTGTTATGCCTATCAATTACTCTGAAGGTGCATTCTCTTACTCAAGGCAGTTGGTTCTTATTGGTGGAGGTATTGACATAAATGGACAAATAAAAAACAAAACAGAGAATCAGTGGGGATGGCTGCACAAAGAACAGCTTTGCCGCTGTTTCTAATAGTCCATGATGTCAGAGGAAGCATGCCCTCCAGAGCTACCTACCTCATGGCAGCCACTGCCTGCTATTAAACACTGGCAATAAAGAGGGTTAATTTAGAAGCTAAGATGATGGTGATAAAACTCCAACTTCCTAAAGCAATAAGATCTTGCTCCCGGAGGAAAATGGGTTCTCAATGGCCCAAGGGAATCCTGCAGTATCCTTTGTTCCAAAGGCATGGTACACAGTGGCTGTCATATAGGCCATTACTAATCAATTGTAATTTGAATAACCCAGGTAATCAGAACATATTCTATACTGTACTGACCAGATCAGAAACTCTTAAGAGGGAGCCCGTTGCCTCTAGCCCTTGAATACCAGAATAGCCATCATCTTTGGCTTTGAGTAGTCACCTCTCTGGAAATTCAAGGTCGGTCCTTCTCCAGCCTTCCATAACACTGGGGCTTCAAAAGTGGTCAGGATCCTAATGAAATGATAGCTACAAGGCTCTAAATGTTCAAATTAAAGAATCACTATATGAAATTTTATTATAGTTAAAATTTAAGTGAATTTCATTATAGCTACAACATACAAAAACCAAACAAACAAAAAACTCAATAATAATACTCATAATAACAACTGTGAGTGAATGGCCTACCTATTCCTGAATTAGCTCCGGTAACTACCACCACTTTGCCAGAGAAATCCCGGCCCTGGAGTATTTCCATCGCGGTGGTGCTGCTGTCATATCTCTGTCGGGTGGTGGGCTTAGTCGGGTTGTCATCCACGGTAAATGCCAATCTTGGGTCCAGGTAGGTGGTTCTTTTATTTATATGGCTACAAAGGAAAGGAGAAAGTAGTTAGCCAACGTAGAACACAGGAATTTTAAAATACAATATGATCTCATAGCTTACAAGGAAAACCCCACTTTCCACATACTAGAAAGGTTTACTCTGAACCCCAAAAAGAATGGGGGTCCATTTATTCTATCTTCTCCCTCTTGAAGGATTATGTTCCTGCCTGGAGAGATAGTCATGGAGTTGTTTCCTTCAGAACTGCCTGAAAATATGCTTGGACACACAAGAAGCAGTGCCTTATACACTAAATCCTTAAAAAAAAAAAAGCAGTACTGATTCTTTTTCTTATCTGCTAATTCGTGTAAACGTGGCTACAAGATCTGTCAATCACTCTTTTCAGGTACTTCAATGCAATCTCTTAGCTGTGTGCAAAGGTAGGAGAAGATTGGAAGACCAGAAGAAAACGCCAATGATAAGTCTACACAATAAATGTGAAACTGGCAAACTACCAACATGCCACTGATTTATATTTTAAGACTGTGCTCATACCTCCTACAAGCTCACTAATTTTAATTTGAAGGTGATTTGAACACTGTAGAAACAATAATAAAATATTTTGGTCCATATGGATTAATGTTACCCCTTATGTAACAGAATTTAATTTTGCATTTCAAATATTTTTCTGGGGATTTGAGAGAAAGATCTCGAGTGACCTAAACACGATTAGGAACTCTCAGGAAAGAAAGAGATGACCAGTCTGTGATTTAAAATGCATTTGAATAGCTATATGTGCAAAGGTACATATGACTTAAAATCTATACTTGGCACCCAACAGATATTAAGACTCAAGGATAATCCAGTGTTCAATTTAAGTGCACACCATGCAGCAGGACGAACCTCTTTCCCACTGCACAGCACTGCATCACGACACTGTCAGTTTCAGACAGGCAAGCATCTTCACTCCACTGCCATGCGTGGACAGCGCGGGGAGTGGGGCCAGCCCCCATGGACTTGCAAGAGCCCCCAAAGGTGTATCTATTCCCAGCTCCCCAGAGACAAACCCTAGTAGCTTGAAAGAAGCTACTGGTTGCAGGAAAGTATTCTCACCATGGAAACAAAGCTGGGCTTTTCCCTTGGAGAGCTGAGGCTAAACACTCACTAGCACTTCACCTCACAGGCTAGGATAGCTGAGGGACCAGCCCAGGAGGTGCCTGAGCTGGCACACAGGAGTGAAGAGAGCACAGCCTGGCCTGGTTTCTACTCCATGCCACACAGACGGTGACTGTGGCTGTTTCTTATGCCAACTTATTCTAAAGAGTTTTACAAACAAGGATGCTCAACGTGTAATTTATAATGATAAGTGCCTAGTAGGATATTCCATAAGTTACAATCTATCTGTACAAAATAGTCCAGAGTCATTAAACATCATCTTCTTGGACTATACCAAGATAAGAGGGGAAAAAGCTCATAACATAGTATGTGGGAAAAACAAATTACTATAGAGGTCACATGCTATATGCTATACTTTTATAAAGAGGGGATATGGATTGAAAAGAGACTGGAATTTAAAAGCAATTATTCCTGTTAGTGAGATTACAATTATACATGGCATTTTTCTGCAGTTCATGTATCCTACTTTTATAATAAAGAATTCCTGTTAAACAGCAGAATGACCAAGAAGAGTTTCCATGTAGATACTTACTCAACAAAAAACACTTGCCCGTTCTCATCAGTTTCCTGTTCCCATCCATACGGCAGATCTGAAAGATGAGAGACAGGTTTACACATCTGGAGGTGACGTGAACTAAAAGCCCTGGCCCCCAGGTCAGGAGGGCACCTCACTCTTTACAGCTCATACTGGGTCCTCCCCAACCCACA
This sequence comes from Uropsilus gracilis, assembly GCA_004024945.1. NCBI lineage: Eukaryota > Metazoa > Chordata > Mammalia > Eulipotyphla > Talpidae > Uropsilus > Uropsilus gracilis. The sequence goes on from PVHY01007238.1 coordinate 56,211, forward strand.
GTTGTCGCTTTGTGGTCCTCGGGTCACCTGTCTGCATTGTGTCAACAGCAGAGGCCCTCATCCCAACCCTACTCCACATTTCTGCCTCTTGTTTGGGGAAAGAAAAAAAAGACTTCTTCTAGCTCCTTCGTAAAGGTTCAGCTACTGCTGCTTTTGCCAAGAACCTTACCGACGGTTTTAATCAATGTGCATTCTTCCTTGAATGCATCCTAGGCCAGGTCCAATGTACAGCAGACACCAAGGTCATTTATGTGCTGGCTTATGGTGCTTCTTCTGCGATACAGTGTAGACATTTCTTTTTTTCCCATGTGTATGTGTTATCTTTTCAACTAGATCCTAAACCTATTGAGGGCAGGAACCTTTTTATGCACACATCTACTCTGTGAATCCTGCACTCACTCAGAAGCAGCTACCAATCACAGCTTCATGGAACACCTCATGGAATTAATCACATGCTCATCTATTTCAGTCCCTGGTAGGAACCAAGAACAATTTCACAAACAAAATAACCACAGGAAAACCTGAATCTGCAAGTTGAAGGTTCCTGATATTTTACTTAACTTTATTTTTTTTTTACTTTACTTACTAAAGTCCAGACTTCATTTGGGTTTCATTTATTTTTCCAAATATCCTCTTATGTTCCAGTATCCCATGCAGAATACCTTACTCAGGTCCAATCAGGTCTCCTTAAGGCATCTCTAGCTGACAGTTTCTCAGATCTTCCTTGTTTCTGTTGACACTGACATTGTGAGGAGGGCTACTCAGGTATATTGTCCCTCAGTTTGAGATTTTTGACTGGGATTGCAGCTTTGGGAAAGATCAGAGAGGTGCAGTGCCCTCCTCCATTCAAAGCGCCAAATGTACACAATGTCCACCTGAGTGACCGCTGATGGTATGCTCCATCAACATCAGGCCAGGATAGAGTTTCCAGGGTTTCTTCCAAGTCCCTGCTATCTAATAGACCTTTTTTCCTCATGACCAGTAGGAAACCATCCTTGCCACTGCTCCCAAGACTCTGTCACCTCCTTATGCAAGTCCCACAACTTCCAAGAACAGGTCCAGTTCCTTGAGGGTTCTCTGTTACAGTCTTCCCAGAATAACACCATAAACAGGACCTCCGCACCTGCGACACTAGTGAATGCTTTAGCTATCACTTTAAGGGCAAGGGTCTTTGCTTGTGACAACAGCATACAAACCTCCTGCTATTCGCTTCCTTTTTCCCGTTTTTGGATGCTCCCACTGGGTCTTCTCCTCGGTGTGACTGTTTAAAAAGAAGAAGACAAACAAAACAATAATTAGCAAAAGTGAATGGATGGCTTTAAATGTTCCCTTCCCAAATAACCATCTCTCTCAAGGGTGGCAAAGCCAAACTTTCAGAAGAGAAATATTCAGAACATAAATGTTACATGTTGTATGAGGACGCATTCCCCAGGTCGGAAGGAGAAACAGTTTGTGGAATATTCCAGAAGCTTGCCTCTATCAGTTAGGAGGAAGAGGAGGATGCAAGGGAAAGAGGTCCAGGACCCCAGCTATGGGTCAAGTTTAGGAAGCTCACCAATGCAATCAAGACAACTGGAGATGCATTTGCCTTGTACTTGTTTTAGTTTTATTTCAGGAGAGACTGGTAAACTTCAGCCTAATTAATAATGCTGGCATTCACTATCATTGAGCTATAGTATTAATCTTCTTTAATGTTTCATCTTCCCACAGATATACCTCAAAATGTTTTTTAAGTACTGATTCTTAATTGTTCCTGAAAGGTAAGTAAAAATGTACTAAGATAGGCACCAAGGGCACAGCTATTAACCTCTGATCACACTAGTAACTTCAGAGCCTCGATTTTCTCATCTGCCAATTGGAAATAATCCTGGGGCGATGTCAGGAATGTGATTAGGAGAGTGTCTACAAAGGAATGAACACACTACCCACCTGCATTCACCGCACAACACACCTGGGCAGGTAGAGACACAAACTGTGCCCAAGGCTGGTGAACAGTAAACCCTGAGCCAACAGGACAGGCACTGCTCAGTGACTCAGGACGAAGACATACCTCTCCTAATCCACCTATTCCTGTGTGCTTAGGGGAGTACTAAGCCCCTGGGAAGAGCAGTCTGCTTCCCTCCACACACCCTGCTTCTGCCTGTAGACAAACCTCACTGACAACAACAGACAGCCTTCCTGCTCTACTCTGCACACCCCAAGATTCTTCAGTGAAGTTCCCAGAAGGGGTTACATTTACCTTTCCTGAAGTAAAGTAGCTTTCAACCCATAGGTTCACATGAAATCATATGCCAGCTGAATTCTAAAACCTCTGCCCTCAAGCATCCACAAAGTGGCCCCAGTGAGTGGATGCTGACACTACAGCCATGGGTCACTTATCAGCACGGCAACATTGAGAAATGTTACTAGGTGACTGTCACTAGGAGAATGTCAGAGTACAACTATACCAACTCCATGGCACAGCCCACCACTCACACAGCCTGATGACACAGCCCACCACTCACACAGCCTGATGGCATAACCCAGAAGGACCACTGCTATCTATGGGGCCCTCTCTGCTGGATACACTGTGAAGGGACACAAGACTGCAAACAGTAGGCATGGGGCGAGAAAGTAGTATCCCAGGCCTGCATCAGGCGGACCTTCAGATACCCAGCCTGTGCCTGGCTCCTGCTAAGTGTAACTACGTGGAGTGAAAACTGGCTTTCAGAGGAGTTGCAAAACCCACTCGTAAAGGTTGCTTTTCTATCCCGAGAGACAGCTGAGTAAGGAAAATACACCCAATGACATCAGGTTCTTGACTTTGGCGAATAATGCCTCTGCCAGGGTTTCTTTCCCAGCCTCCAGTCTTCCTGGAAGAGTAGTGAGGCCAGCTTGTTCTGCTGGGGTTGTCCCCTGCATGGCAAGCTGTCTCATGCATGGCAGGGTATCCTGTGCATGGCAGGCTGTCCTATGCATGACAAGGTGACCAGGAGCACCTCTTACCTCCACCCACAGGTGCTGCTATGTCACTCTCCATAGCTGTGGCCCTGGCTGTGGCTCCAGATAGATGCCATACCCCTGCAATGGATGGTGTCCTGGAGAGAACCCTGAGTTCAATTCCAGGTTTCCTACCTCTCCAGCCAACCCTCCATGCTGACCCCCCATGTGCCTCAGCTTCCCTACTAATAAAATGGGGATAGGAACAGAACCTCTCTCTTGGGGCTGCAGAGGACCAGACGAGTTAATGTGTATAAAGAATTACGAATTGTACCTTTCCCACAGAAGCATTATTTTAAATAAATGTTTATATGAAAATGAATTAAAATGCATCCTTTCTCACCGTAACCTGAGATAACTTTGTAAGGAACAGAAAATGACGACCCACATCCCCAGAGTGTTACCTTACTCTCCCTTCAACAGAAGCCTTGTTTTGCTTTTTTTGTCTGTTTCCTTCAATAAGCATTTTGTCATTTGCAGAGATAATGAGCAGTGCTCTGAATTCATATCGAAGGAATCACAGTCACAGCCACAATGCCTGACACAGACATAACTTAAACACACTCATCAGGGATGTTTTTCAGAAAGCTACGTGAAGTGGACTCGAAGCGCTCACTTCCAGCGCGACTGTGAGGACAGCCAGTCTTGCGGATGAGAGGCCACGTCCTGACCGGGCGGAAACATCAGCCACTCATAGCCGAGAGGTCTGGGCTTCAGAAGAAAAGGGGGTTGGAGTGGAAGGCCGAGGAAGGCCCAGCGGTGGCCACAACAGCCCCTGTTCGGAGGCTTCAGCCTCCGTCGCCATGGTCTCCATCTCCCGTTCCTGCAGGGGCCTGCTCTGACCATGCCAGGGAGGGGAGCATGGCCAGGCAGCTTTTTAGTGACAGGCCTGCTCCGAGAGGCAAGGATGTCCTCTCCCGGGAAGCCCAGCCTGGTGGTGGGTCTCAGAGTCACGTGATACACGCCCTGTGAGGTCTGTGAGGACACCACAGGGTAGGCAAGAAAGCCTGACAGAGCCCATGTAAAAGGAAGGTGAGGCTGTGTGCCTGGGAAATAGGAGGTCCGTCCCACCCCGCTGTCACAGGTAGAAGACCATTTGGGAAAAGAATTCGAGTCCACTACCTCACAGCCCATGAGCAAACCCAAAGGGAAGGCCTAGCGACCATTCCAGAGTTAGGAGGCAAAGAAAGACACGGAGGCTTGCAGGTCAGGAGAGAGCAGGTCCTAGGGTTGGGCTGGAAGAGGCAAGCTTCCGTCCTGAGAGCCAAATTAGGCAGGGCAATAGGCCTGGACAGCGGGTCTGAGAGGTCCCCTAAGCGGGAGCCAGCCACACCGTACACACGCAACTGGTTTAAAGACTGGGCCATTTTGAGGCCAAAAATGCAGGTAAAGCTGGGAGAAAAGAGGCTTTTTGGAGACCACAAAGTGCCACTGAGTCCCCGGGCCACAGGCTCCCTAGAACCTGTCACAGGGGCTGGTTGGAGTACTCAGGACTTATTAAGTAGAAGAAGCACCCCAAGCCCGGACACTGGTCATCACACAGGAAGGAAGCAGATGGGAAGGATCACCCCAAAAAAGCACAGCAGGAAGAGTGGGACGACCACCTGCAAGGGAGCCTCCAGAGTGACCAGGCTCCAGGGCCAGCTTGAGCAGAAGTAGGGAACCTCTGTGACTCATGACTAGAAGAGAATGGGCACCACCCACAGCAGGAAGAGAGGAGGGCCCAAAAGCCAAGACGTGGGTCCTGTGCAACTCGGCATCCCAGGGGCCCAATACACTACCTGCCAATAGTAAGCCTAGCTAGCTGAATTAGCTTGCTTATTCCACAGGGCCTCCTGGCTTGGAAGCACTGGGGATTCAGAGGAACAAGAAAAAGTCCCTTCCTTCGGGAGGTTTGCAGTTGGCGGTGGGAAACAGTAAACATAGATAAACACAACTACCAAACTATGAACAAAGCTAGCCCAGGGAGCAGGTGACACGGTAGAGGTACAGGGATAGGATAAGAGAAGATATTTCAGCTCAGTGCTCAGGGAAAGAGCCCTTTATACCACATCTCCATCCAGCAGATGAGACAACAAATCCAGAAGTTGACAGAGACCCACTGGCTCCCTGTCACTGGAACTGTCCCCTTCCTTTTCAGGAGCAGAACTCACCTTGCTAGAGACACACACCTGACATCACTCCCTGGCTCCAAACCCTCTGTGGACCCCTAGGTCCTAATAATGGCATCCTAACTCCTCCAGAAGGTTCTGAGGGGCCTCCATAACCTGGGTTCTAACCCCTCAGTCTCCGTTTTCATACCCCGGCACCTGGGCCTCACTCTCTGCTGCCTCTACCCATGCTGCCCTCCTACCCCTGGACCCACCCACATCTACCTGCACTTACAACGCAGCTCAGGTGCCAACTCTTCCCGGTTGCAGGTCTTCCTGGTTGCCTGGCCAGACATGCCACTCCCCCACCTACCCATATAGTGTGCGAGGCACACTCCACCCAGACTAATGGCCAAGTCTCCTTTGCCTCAGAGTAACTAGAGCCTGACCCATGACAAGATCCAGTGTGTTCTGAAGGCACTACCAACCTACTGTTTTGTTCTGTTTTCCCTTCCACTACGTCTCAGGAGCAGCAGGCTCATACCTCTGGGTAGATCAGAACCGTCTGGGAGTTTGAGGGTAGAAGGTTCAAACCAATTAAATGAGAAGCTCTGCAGCTGGGACCAAGGAAAAGATTTTTAAAGCTTTCTAGACGTTGATTTGACATCCATGTTTCCTCAAGACAGTTGATCACCACCCTCCCTTGGAAAACTGGAAAACTACACTGATTCCACCTTGGAAGTCTGCTGCCTGTGGGTTTCTGTGGAGACCTGAAACCAGCATTTGTGGCTGTGCCAGGGGTGTAGTTCTAATAGGGGGCCTAGGAGCCACTGCAGAGACAGCAGCTCCATCAGTTACGGAGCAGAGTACCTAGCAGACCTGTGCTAAGTGCTTATTGTACAGTGTCTGAAGGAAAATTCTGGTGCCAAAGCATTGGGCAGAGGAGAAGACTGTGCCCGAGCGTTCTGTCAATGGTCCGAGGTCACACTGCCAGTGATGGGACAGAGGGTTTGCGAGTGTTTTGGAAACTCTCCCGCCAAATGGTGCAGCTACCGTCGTTATTATGTAGTGCACGCATATTCACAGATACATTCGACATCTGTCACACACACACATACTTTGCAGGGCCCACCCCTGAGGCCCAGGGAGGAAGCTGGGCCATGGCTTTTTTTTTTTTTTTTTTTTTTTTTCATTTTTAGGTTTGGGGGATTTACCACCACAGGGCACCGTGCAACGCTGCCCGCTGGGCGGCAGAGGGCGCGCCTGCGCGCTGTCAGGCGACCCTCGGGACCCGGGGCCTACAGGGGGCCAGTGCCAACGTAGGACCTCGGAGGCCTGGCACAGAAGCGCTGGGACCATCACTGGGCTCGCAGGCCGCCATCAGCAGGAGAGAGGGCTGGCGCCGCGCCCCGCACAGGTGGCTCCGAGGGCGGCGAGGCGTCCCGGGCACGTGAGGCCGTCGGGTTCCAGGTGCGCCCCACTCCAGGTGCACCCCAGGCCCGGCGGCCCCCCGGCGGCCCGCTTACTTGGCATAGTAAACCCAGCCGTCCTTGGTGCTTCTCTGCTCCCAGCCCGGGGGCAGCTCGTCCTCGCTGTCCGTGTCGTCCAGACCCGCGTAGCGCAGGGCGGCCATGGCGGCAGAAGAGGCCTCGGTCACCGGCTTTTAGGTCTCCAGCCCCAGGAACGCGCTCCCGCTTCAAGCGAGCACCGCGCGCCTCGGGAACCCAGCCGCTCGCGCCTGCGCACCTTGCCGCCCAGGGCGGCTCCGCAGCTAAAATCCAATCTCCGGGCTTTCACTGCCACCAGCGTCCAGGAGGCGGGGCCTAAGGAGAAGGGTGGTAAAAAGGCCGAGGAGGTCGCGCTACCGCTGGGCTGGAAGTAAAAGCCGGCGAACTGTCTGTGCCCGTGGAGATGGAGCCGAGCTTCCTCCAGCCCTCGCCTCAGGGAAGAGGCGTGGGCATCCCGTCTCAGCCCAGGACTCCGCCCGCTGCTGGACGACCCGTCAGCACTTCCGCTCCAGCCACTGGGCACCTTGGGAAATGTAGTCCATCCCCAGTCTGCAGCGACTGGAGCAGAAAAGACAGATTTTGATGCTAGAGTGCTGCGCTCTGCCCTCTCTTTAAAGGCATTATGAAGAGTGAATGTTCCTACTCAAAAGATACCCAGAACTGTTCATTCCTCAGTTTGATTAACACTCTCTCAGCACGTAAATGCAAATTTATAAGAAGTGGAGAATATTAAAGTGCAAAATCCCACAGCTTCTGATGACCCTGTCTTGGAGAAGTTTGTTTTAACCACAGCTGGAAGTTCTGGAACAGGGCAGGTTCTATTGATACTAAAATGTTAACGTAAGTCAGGGCTGGAAATTCACAAACTTTCTCTTTCACTCTATGAGGTGAGCACAATTAGAAGAAAACAGAGCAGAAGGATAATGGTTGAGAAGGTAATGCTTTATTGCAGGCTTTGCATTTCTCTACATACTCCTAAATAAACTGACAATACCACTTTTCGTACAACTATCTTTATCCTTTAGCAAAATACCCGGACCTACAAATTTATTGACTGAAGTGAATAAAAGAATGGACAAATGTGATTCCTTAGGCTTATATAGGCATAAAGGCTATCGTTATAACCAACCTGATTGAAAAAAAAGTTTAATTTTCACAAAGGAGACTCTCTTGTGTCCTTTTGGGGTGACAACTATCCTGCAAATGTCCTGTGTGAAGAACCTGAAGTAAATCTTCCAGTTGGCCTCACCTAAGAGTTTCTAAAGCATTTTCTCTCAGAACTTGCTCCCCAACTCTGCATTGCAAAGAAGTGTATTCACCATGATTTCTCTAGCTGGGAGTGTCAGAAGAAAGTAAGTCTCCATATGAAAAAACAGTTATTAAGGAGAGGAGGCAGGACTGCTTTTTGTCTTCAGCAAGCCCTCATACTGATCCTGCTTTGAGAATCCTGCTCTGCATACTCTTCACAGGAGATTCTCTGTCCTTTAAAGTTGACCTATCAAATGCTAACTTAATGAAAGCACATTTTGATGTCCGGCACACTGTCTCATTTAAGACCTCCTGGAATATTCCTCTTTCCAAATCCACGAGTACCTAAGTAAGCTGCTGTGAATTGCTGCTCTTTTGGTCAACGCAACATAACCTCTTACCCCTGTCATCCAAGTCTGCTTATTCCTTTGATATGAATAGAAAATTAGGCCAATCCCCCAATTGCTGGGGAAGGGGATGAAGTCAAATTGATTAATTCAGTTCTGCCGTAATTATCTGTATCCCCATCAGCCTTAGCTTGGGTTGTTCTGACTGGTTCCGTTAACCCTCTGCTATTTCTGCCGCTTTAACAATTCCCTAGTTATGGAGTGTCTGCCCTGTGCACAGTAGGATGTTTAGCAGCATCTCTGGGTCCACCCAATTGGTGGCAGTAACGTCTCCCTCCCAAACTGTAACAACCAAAAATGTTTCCTTATATTACCAATTGTGGTTCCCAGTCAAAACCACTGATCTACACTGATAATAAGTCAGGAAATGGCTGGCTCATGAGTTACAGGTTGACAGGCATTTAAGGCACTGCAGAGATCATTTCTGACCTGAGTACCACATAGTAGAGGCTCTTGCTGTCTGTCCAACATTGTCTGAGGCACCTGCCCCTAGACTAAGTCCTGAACCCTGAGAACCTACAAAGTTAGGTTGACTTCACTTTCTTCCTCTCTTACTATACTTACAAGCAGCCTCTGTCAGGTTAAAGAGGTAGTAAGCCTGTAGGACATACAGGGATTCAGGGACATGGGAGAATAGGCACACCCAATTTTAGGATTTTATAGTCTTTTGGCTTCACTAAAACTGGTCTTGTTTTAATCATCCATATTCCATTGCAAGCAACTTATTCAAAAGTGTGTGTTTGGGTTGCACACAGGCTAAACTGGAGGCCAAAGGTTTCATGGCCTCTTGCCTCCCTCATCCCTCATCTGCACACTCCACACCCCATCCATGCTTATGTGTTATGTTACATTTTGCTGCTTTCTCCTCACTGACTGCCTCTATAGTTTTGCTCTCTTTGGATGTTAGCGTGCACATGCCTTTGTCTTTGATCTTACAAGGATCTATCAGAAGGCGAGTCCTATTTAGTGTATAAGATAAGTATAGCTTTGAGGAGCCTGTACTTGGAAATGAGCCATGGTTCTCAACATATACCCCTAAGAAACTCTAAAGAGTGGTTTGGTTTTGTAAAGCCAACTTACGTTAATTATTAATGTGGACATTAACAAAAATTCACCCTTAATTTGGAGGCAGGCAGAGTGCACACACACACCCATCTCCGCTAACCACTTACTTAACGCTCATAATATCAACCCTACAAAGTAAAAACATATCATCCCCGTCTTCCGCTCAAATTTTAATGACTGACAACAGAAATTGAGGGGAAAGTGGGGATGTTTTCCTACTTTGTCAAGGTATTTTTCTTAGGAAAGTTTCTTAGGAAAATATTAACTTTAACAAAATAATAAATCTGAAAATGTGAAAGAAATTTAAAATAAGAATTCAAAAATGAAAATGTGCATCATCAAATGTGTATCGCTGAACAAATTGACTTCCTGCATATTTTCATTGTTTTTAAATTTCATGTAAACACTACTATAGTGAATAATATATATATATAGTTATTTTATTTTAAAATAGAAATCATCAAAAAAATCTAAAGTGTGGTTACCCTGATGCACACCAGATGGCACTATGTGCCCATGTTTTTAAGGGAATTGCTGCTGCTGCTGCTGCTGCTGCTGCTCTGTGTGTGTGTGTGTATGTGTGTGTGTGCGTGTGTGTGTGAAACAGAGACAGACAGAAATCAGCTCTGCAATTACTGATAATTTATGCAGATAAGATTGGTTAGTTTTTGTTAATATCTATGACTACGTTTCTATAGTTCATTATCAGAAACACAAACACCCATGACTGCTCTGCAAACCTGCTTTAACTAAGTCACCATTCCTTGGGAAAGTAAGCCTCATGTTTTGGTGCAAAACCAGTATGCTAACGATACCTGGACAATTTTCTGGGTCCTGGTGAACCTCTCATGGCAGGCAACCCACAAAGAAGAATACTGAACAGCTCTCAGTGTAGGATTGTATAAGAAGGTATGATTGTATCTCAGTTATTCTTTCAAACCCACCATGTGGGAGGTAGGCGTGTGTAATGTTTCTGAGAAAAAAAGAAAAATACAGTATCTCAGTATCAAGAAATCAATCTGTTTGGAAAAGAGCCACCAATACACAGAGAACAAGGTAGAAATTTCTGCAAGAACACAGACAGGGTATTCCATAATAAATCTTGGGAAGCCATCTCAGCTACTATCACTTACAAGCTGTGAGTGACTGTGGCCAACTTTCCTTATTCCCTTATTATCAGTCCAGTTTTTGTAGATGAAGAAACTGGAGTCCAAAGAATTTGAATAACCTGTTCAAGGTAACCTGCTCAAAGAGCCAGGGGAGCTGGGCTTAGAATCCAAGTTTGACTCATCCCTCACCCAGCTACCCTCTTTGCTACCTGACTAAGACAGGGTCCCCAGTCAGAGTCTCTGAGTGGCCTCTGTGCCAGAGGCTTTCTACCCCTCTATAGGAAAGTGAGATAACTAAGGTTAAAAAAGTGAATTTCTCATAAAGCTAAATATATTCTATCAAAGATCTTTTATTTTTTTGAAAGACTACATCTGCTCTTTTATTTTCCGGTCATCTACTTTTTTCCCTTTTTCCCCAACATGAGAACTGTCAAACATCCAGAGAAACCAAGAGAAGTGTACAGTGATTGTCTCTATCACTCCACCTCATCCCCCCCTCCACCACCATACATACACCTCAAGGTAGAAATTATTAACCTTGGCCTTATTGGCTTTCTAGAACAAGATTCTGCTCAACCACTTAAAAGTGAACTGCTGCCATTATGACTGTGAAGTTCTGAAAATCCAAAAGACACATCTAAGAGTGTGGACATCACTCCCAATCCCCCACTCTCATTATCATGCCTAAGAAACAAGTGTTATCGCCATTACATGATTGAATTGTCCCCACACTGTCATTTTGGGTTTCTTGGATTGAGATACAATAGGCATGTGATAAAAAATACCACATTTTGAAAGTGTACAATTCAGTGGGTTTTTTTAAATCTATTTACAGAGTGATGTATCCATCACCACATGTAATTTTAGAATATCTTTATTAACACCAAAATGACTTTAGTGAACAACTGCTGGTATAGTAATGAACTTTCATTATCACTCCCCTCAGCCCTAATTTCATCATACGCATCTACTTAAGCCAGGCATTTCCATTAATGGAATAAGATCTGTGATCCTTTATGTCTGGTTTTTTTTTTTTTTTTTAATTTTCTTGTTTTCATCCCTAGCATCTGTCTTCTTGGCCAGCATAATGGCTTTGAGAGTCATCCACAAGAGAACTCATATCACAGTTCCCTTCATCTTTATATAGTCTAGGTGAGATTCACATGACACATTTATCTACCCATTTATCAACTGATGGACACATTGGTGAGTTTTACCTTGGAGCTACTTGTGAAAGTTCGCACTATGGGAACAAGGACACCAGTACTGGCAAAAAGTGGGTTTATTAGTACTGGTATAGACTCAGTAGGTTTACATTCTAAGGTTGAATGGGTCTACTAGGAAGTTAAGTTTATATACCCTTTCCATGGTCTGGTGTTCCCAGTTGTCTATCACTGGTGGGAGAACATGTCCTGTTGTGACAGAAGATAGAATGAGGAAGATTGAAGGAGAAATTGGAGCCTACCAGTAAACTGAGTCCATCACTCCTGGGTTATTTACCTGCATTTCTTAGTTCACTGCTTCAGCATATTTCAGGTTCTCATGCATCTCTAAGAGTAATGCTACTGTGAACTCCATGTATAAGTTTCGGTGTAGATATCTGTTTTAATTTTTCATGGGTATATACTTGGCAGTGGAATGCTAGATTAGTGGATAACTATATTAATCATTCTGTAAAATGTCTTCAATCTCTCCATCCCCACCCTCACCAAACCAGGAGCCATTTGAGGTTGAGTGCTGTACTTGGTTGCATGTCTTTTTTATCTCAATCTGGACAAGGATGATACCTCCTTTTTTCCTATGACATTGATATCCAGAGGAACCCAGGTAATGCCCTCTTTTTCTAGAGTTTTCTGCTCTAGAGATTTCTGGTCCTTTACTAATCTTTCTGTTCCCTCTTCATTCCTTGATTTCTTTATCTCCTTTCATTGGGAAGTAGGTTCAGAAGTTTTCTTAGGTTCATGGCAAAATAGATGACACCTTATATTTTCTACTTTTTAGACATTAAAATGTTTTATCTTTCAGGAGATGATAGTGATGGCAGGATGTTGGTATTTTGTTTGTTTCCTTTTTAAAGTGTTCTTTCTTGATACAACTATAAAGTGCACAATCTGGCTAAAAAAAATGTGGTACATGTACACGATGGAATACTATGCATCCATCAAGGAGGACAAACACATGTCATTTGCAGCAACCTGGATGGAACTAGAAAGACTTATATTAGCAGAAATAAGCCTAAAAGAAAAAGAGAAGTACAGGATGGTCTCACTTATATGAGGGATTTAGGGAAAATCAAACAAACAAATAAAAA
>PVHY01007239.1:0-68840 GCA_004024945.1 Uropsilus gracilis
TCCTGTAACCCTCCTCCTGCCTTCCTCCCTCTCCCCCCCGTCACTCCATTACTCCATCACCTTTTTTATTGACATTTGTCCATGTTTGTCCCTTTGGTCTTTTTCTTTCCTGGAGCTATGTCCTTAGATTTCTCATTTCTTCATAGAGAAAATAGCTTGACCAAATTGCCTCACAAGTCTCTTCTGGGTAGAAATGATTTTCTAGAATGAGTTTTGAATAAATATGTAAATAACTTATAAACATCTGCAGAAGTGTTGACTAATTTGGTACTGAAGATATGTCCAAAGAATCTAAGTCTATTATCCAACAAAAGAATACTTTTGTAACTCTTTGAAGTTATGGAAATTTGTGTTGTTGAATAGATTTTCAATGTATTTTGGGGCCTGATGATGAGAATTAAAAAAATTAATAAAAAGGATGATAGGATCTGGGCTGGGCATTGTGGCTCGTGCCTGTAAGCTTCAGCCTGTGAAGCGGCCTGGGCTAGGGATCATGGTTCGAGTCCTGTGGGGCCCATCGCAAGACCTAGATCCAAAAAAATAGCTGGACATTGTGGCACGCACCTGTAATCCCAGCTACCTGGGAAGCTGAGGCCGGGGATTGCTTGAGTCTGCGGTACCCTGGGCAACGAGAGCCTGCAGTTCTATGGGCAAAAATAGCAAGACCTAGTCTCAAAAAAAGAAAAGGATGATAGGATCTAATTATTTGTTGTTGGTGGTATATATGTGGTTTTCTTAAATAGATGATAAAAATAGGTGATATATAGAATCTGGTACTCTGAGCTACTGCCATGGCCACTTGCATCTGGTTGTTTTGAATCAGGAATGATTTTAGGCAGACATTGTCAAATATTATACCAGGAAACAGAATGAGGAGTCAGTCACTTTAGTGACAATATTTCTTTGAGTCACATAACTATCTTTGAGACAAATAATTCTTTGCGTCAATTCACCAGATCAGCCTAAAACTGTCAGTTAAAGCAGAAAGGCATGCCTGTGTTCAAGTAGTCTGATAAGATTGTTTGGTTAGAACTAAAAAATGTTCTTCCTGGAAATGCTGTTCTAATTTAATCAAACTTATTAAACATCTGTTACTGCTTAAGGTCGTTACCAGATTTTATAGGGGTTAAAAAATGCAAAATCAAGAAACTCACTGTTACAGCAAAGCCCTTTCTCAACATGCTATCATCTATCTATTTCAACCTGTAGATAACAGGGATGAGTCAAAAGGAAGCTCATTACATCTTACTAAACTGAAATTCCCAAGTGGCTCCTTCTTTCTTTATCAGCCATCAGTTCGGATGAGTTGCCTGTTACTGCTGACATTGGAACCTGCTAGGAGATTACATCACCTCATATAGAACAGCTTGAGTCATCTGGTTCTCTTTTCCTTCTCAACACCCTCTCCATTCACCTCACTCCATTACAGTTCATGCTGAGTTTCATTTTCCTATGTGGGTTCTTTCATCATTTTGTAATGTTTACTACATTGCTGAATCTATATTTATTTGCTTTTCTGGCTTAGCTACCAGACTGTAATCTTTAGGAAGTCAGAGTTTGGGTCATGTGTCTCTTTGTCTCCTCAGCATTTGAAGTATGGACTAGATTACAAGAAGTGCTCCATAAGTATGTGCTGAATAAATGAAGTCAATATTTGTGGCATCATAACTTGAGTAAAACTGAACCCTGTCCATAGACCAGTGTTAAAGAATTCAGTATTTTTAACTGAAAGTCACTCATTTCTTTAGAAGTTCTTTTGTTTTCAATTCTTTCAGGTTATAAGAAAATAATTTCACTGGCATTGATACAAATAGAGAACAAATTGGTTTATTCAATGGAGTGTGACTGGTTGACTTCCTCATATCTCATTCAGGTATCAGGGTATTTAGTTCAAAAGTGATCAGATGGGGAATGGATGCAGTTTATGAATATTTAGTGTAAATAATAACCACCCAAGAAAAAAATTTAATCATAATTTATAATATATATGCCATATATGACTTTATAATTATATTTAATGTTAATTAGTATGATCATCAAATATGAAAGTCAGAATATTCTATGCATTCTTGAAAGCATGTGAAATACAAGCTAATTGGAAATATCACATGGTTTTCTGTTTAGTGTTCAAATAAGGGCAAAATCTTATTTCTATACAGTAATCTTATATATAGGTTTGGAAATATATTTTTAAGCTAAATCCGCTCTATTGTTCTGTAATGATTGAAAAATAAGATGATTCAGAGTAAGAATCAGTAACAATGGCAACATTTTTCTGTAGCTCTAAGAATATAAATATTTACATAATTATAGGCCTTAGAGCTCAAAAGTGATGGTGTCAAGAACCTTGACTAAACTGGTGTATTTATTTTTAAAAATAAGTATTGTGGAAAACAATGTCACTAAAATAGTTAAGATATTCAAGATAAGGTCATTAAGTAGAGTTTTAATCTAACTTGATTTTTCAAAAGTTTCAAGATTATCTTAACTATGTATTGACACATCTAAATGTTAGTCCCAGTTCTAACATTGATCCCATACTTAAACTTATGAAATGATTGACTTGTTTTGAAACTCAATTTCCTTGTATAAGAAGTGAAAACATTGCCAAGAGGAAATCTATGATCCCTTTTACGTCTACCATTTTATTTTCTTGTTTTCTTCTTATTTAAACTTCACTGAATGGGATGAGACTCAACCACATGTTATTGTTCAGTTCCATGCCAGCTTCCTTTTCTGCATAGCAAAAGATGATTTGATTGCTCTGTCTTGTCTTCAAATACAGTCTCTCCTTCACTCTCTGCTCCTCTCCTCTCCTTTCTTCTCTTTTTCCTCCTTTCCTCTCTCTCTCTCTCTCTCTCTCTCTCTCTCTCTCCCTTTCTCTCTATCTCTTCTCTCTCTCACTCACACTTGTCCTCTGGTAGATAAACCTTCACTGCACAGGCCTCAGATTACAGGAATATCCACTAAGGAAACTCAGATTTCTGTTAACCAGGGTGCCATGGGAAAATTTAAATGTTCTAGCAAACTGTTTGATAATGGAACTGGGGGTTTGTTAAAAGGCATAGCTTGAAGAGATAAGAGTATAAACAAAAGTGAATCTGAATGTGGGTTGGTGAGAATATGATGCCTAAATGAGACACTAGGTGATTAATAGGCTTACATTTTAGGAGACAGCTGAAGAGAACAGGGAAAAGTGACATGGATAATGTAGGGTAAGCAAATTGGACAGGCTTTTTTCCACCATTATCCATAACCAGCACCTGTGGTATTGCACCCTCTCCACAGTTGTATGTACATGCTTGGCCCAATGGGTGTGTGCATGTGTTTGTGGATTCACCTGGACCTGGGAAGAAAGGTTAAAGTGGCAGTGTCACCATAGGAGATAGAGCACGAGAGAGAACACAGGAAGAGAGAAGGAGAGAGAGAGAGAGAGAGAGAGAGAGAGAGAGAGAGAGAGAGAGAGAGAGAGAGAGAAAGAGAGAGAGAAATTTAAGAAAGAGGCCTGAGAAAGAACATTAAAATTCCTGGGAAGCTGAGGAGCCCACTTGTCTCCCAGTAAACACCCACTACTCCCTACCCCAGCAGTGGTCCTGGCCCTGCCTTGTCTGATATGTCTATGTAATTTTAGAACCAAAAAGAACCTATGCAGATTGGTGAGTCTGATGCTTGCACTACAATTGATGTACATGACAGATCAAAGTAATATTTTCATGTAATTGAAAGAGCAGGATTTGAGAAGCAGGCAACACAAGTTGGATGCTAGCTTCACAGTTATATAATACTGGCTAATTCTTTAACCTTGAACTGCAGTTTTCTTATTGTGATATTGGGTTGATCTTAATTTATTAGGAGAATTCAATCATATTATGCACATAAACACAGGAAATTACTCATGATGTTTCAAATCATTACAAATATTCTGACAGCAAATCTTGTATATTCACATGCATAGCAGATAGGCCAGTCCTTTCCTGCAATTTCCTGACTTGTGAAATGAATGTGGGGTGGGGAGGTGTTAATATCATTTATGAAATTAAAATTTGATGGTTTCCAACTGTATTCAATACTGTCAATGCCGGTAGCAATAGACTTTCTCTTAAATATCGAGTCCCCATGTTGTTTCCTTGTTTGGGTCTCATTCTATACATATGTAAATAAGGTTGACTACTCAGGAAATAAAGTTATCTATCATTCATTTACTCAGTAAGTATTTTTTGTGTGCTAATGGGCTAAATGTCCTGTTGTCTGTGAAGACACATGAATGATTACACGACTTTCTCTGCTCTCATGGAGCTTAGAATCTAGAGTTGAAGAAAAACAACCTGTCATCACATTTGTTAAATTGAGTTTGTGATTTCCATTAAACAGCGCTTAGAGAAACCACAATTGAGATGAGTATCACTTTAAAGAAATGAGGGAGGGATTACTGAAGGCTGAGAACGTAATACATAACAAAGCTTCCAGTACAAAAGGAGTATAGAATTATACAGAACTGACTGATAAGCAAATTATCTGAAACATAGTAGGAGGGATTAAAAATGAAGGGAGAAACAAGGAAAGAGAGGCCAAAATAAAATTCAGTTTATCCCCAGAGCATTCGAAAGTTGTTAAAGCCTTCTAATCAAGAGGAAAGGATCACAATGTCTAGTTACTTTATGCAGAACAGAATGAAGAGCAGTCCAGATGGTGAACACCAACCTTGTCAGAAGGCAACTTAATAGTAGAAATAGAAAATGATGGATAAATGGGGAAGATGGACATGTGCCTATCGCAGTAATATGGATATTTGAACAATTGGTATGAAGAGGTATTAGAGTTTGAGAATACTGATTCAATAAGCATTCTTGAATAGCAACTGTTCCTACAAGATTGGACCTTGAAAAAGAGAACTGGATGATGGTGTTGTGTGAGACATCTGCATGGCGATGGTAACTGAAGTAATATATAAAAATGAATGAATAATTCAAAGATTGGAGTAAGTAGATGAGTAGAAAAAGAGAAGGGCTGCACTACCCTTGACATATTCTTACATAAGGAGGCAAGGATGGAGCTGATACTAAAAGAAAATGAAAGAAGATGTGGGAGGGAAGAAACCAGGAAAGTCTTATAAACTTGATTTTCAATGTCAAATAATCATCTGAGTACTATTTCTAGTTAATTTGGCCTAATTACTATAAAAACAGTTAAGATGGAACTAGCAAGTTTGCTACAGCAAGTTTCTAAATAAAGAAACACATATTGGTTGTATTAGCCTTGTATTTGCATCTGTTAAGAAAACTTGACTAAATGTAATGGCGCTCATGTGATTCTTTTTACATAACTAGAAACATTGAAATTGAAGGTAAGATTTTGATAGCAAAGCTAAATTTAACTTAACTCCTTGCATATTATTACCTATGTATTTTCCTGCTAAATTGTGAAATGTTTTTTTATGCATTTGTTATTCATTTACTATTTAGCTTATTAGATAGAGTAATACATCTATGCATTTTTTTTAACCTTACACTACACTACCTGACTAGTTTATACCTCAACACAGAATTTGACTAAGGAATATGTTTTCTACCAATCAATGAGTAAGCCTTGGTAGAGGAAATTTACAGAAAGATACCCTGAAACTATTGTAGATATGGTGTTTACTTTAAAATATACATCACCCCCCTCCTGAAATTTTTCAAGCATGAATGATTCTTGCTTAAATTAATTTTTAGTATAACAGTTGCTAAATTGTGATTTTTTTTTCTGTCATTTCTTCCAGATTTATTAATTGGCATTCTCTAACAAAAGAAGTTGAAAAATAGTTATTTTTTGTCTATCTATACATAGATTTATTATTTTTTGCCCTATGTAAAGAGAATTGGAATATATTAATATCATGTGCACATATTTATATATTTGCATATTTACCTTATTAGTTTCTGACCAATGTACTTCTTTGATTTGCTCTTAAAATTAGTCATTCTTTTCCCCCAAAGATCTCTGATTCCTTTTAGTGGGGAATGGCATTTAGAAACCAAAATGTAGGTGGTAAGTATGTTAATTAGAGCAAAAGTCTTCTAAGAGTAATCGATGTCCTAGCCTATGTAAAATAAATCAACAAAAAATGAGACAAAGAAAGATGCTAACTCTTAAATTTATCTGATAACAAATGGTAGAATTTAGGTAAAAATTCTGCAGCACTGCCTGCAATGCTATAAGATATTCATTGTTATAATTGAGAACATCAAAAAGTTTATGAAGTTTGAACTCTTACAAAATTTTAACACATTTTCAACTTGCATTTATAAATGCTTTGGAATATTTAATTAGTACTAAAAGTCTTTGAAAATTGAGTTCCTGCTCATCATAACTGAATTAAAGCAATTTTAGATACATTTAAAATTTATTAAACATTACATGATTTTTCTAAGTATCTAAGTTCTTTCCCAAGGCATGAACTAATCATACCATTTAAAATTAAAAGCTTGGTTATGTACTCCTTTTGTTATTAATTAGACTTTTCAGTGAGTGTAAAATTTTAAAATATTTCTACAAAGGCCTGCATAGTCGCAGATGCATACTAGCCTTTGTATTAAGATGAGACATAGCTTAGTTTGTGAAAGTTAATGAAATCTCAAATTTTGTTGTGATTATATAAGTGAAAAGTTAAAAACACATTTTAAAAGGAATACTTTATGATAAACTGTCACTTTTATTTGATATACCCACTAACCAAATTGTTGTTGTGGTTAATAGTATGTGATATTATTCAAATTATTCATTTGCTTATTGTCTCTCTTCTCCATTTAAGTGCATTTCAGGATGGTTGTCCTCTTATTTTGTCTATAGCACCTCCATAACACATTACTTACATAAGTGACAAGATAGTTATTTAAAGAATGAACCAATCATGTATAGGAAAGAAAGTGCAGAGTGGATTGCACTGCAGAAAACTTTATTATGGGGAATTTGGAAAACAAAGGGAATTGAAAGATGGAACATGTAAGTGTAGAGAAACGGAAAATTTCTTATCAAGAAAATAATGTAATGATCCAGCATCCCTCTGTTTCATATTCTCTAGGGAAGTATTATACCAAAAGAAGAGTAATATTTTTTTTTACTTTGGGTTAGATTGTATTTTATATTAGATAAGTAAAGATTTAAACTATAATTGGAAATGTAGTAACATTAATGTGTGAGGATAAAACCACTAAGTGGTTAAAGGAATTCTGGAAAATAAAGACCAACAGATTATAAATTCATGGCATTAATGCAGTAGTTCATGATATTTTATGTTTGAAAAGGATAAAAAGAATAACATCTATGAATGCTACACTATACATGTATTATCTTATTTAATCATCATTATGTCTCTTATGATTTTGATATCATTATACACCTGGGTAGAGAGCTTTATTTATAAAATGTATAACTATGATTTTTACTTATAAATCATAGACATGATTTATCTGTACATACTTCTAGTCACAATGGTCAATTTTAAGGAAGCCAGTTTTACAGTTTTCCATTCTTACTAAATGTTTTTCTATTTACAGAAGGCCAATATCTGTTTCACAGATGATAAACATATTACTTCCTATATTTGTAAGTACATTTCCTTTTTCTATTTTAGTATTTTGATTTTAATTTGGTGTGATCTGAGGCATGTTCAGTGTTGGGGACCACTATGCTTTCCCCCAAGTGCTGTCTGAAGGTTAATGCATTCTTGATAAGATTATAGAGAACAATATATTTACTCTGGAAATATGCAGACATTGAATTGATATTATTGGAAACTTCTCTGTGAAGTTAAAGAAATTTCCTTTGTAATTGCAAAGAGTAACATAAAGGATTTTGAGTTAAAATTTAAAAAAAACACAAGAAGTATGTCCTAGTATTTCATGGCATGCTGTGCAACTGTCTGATTATAGTGTTATCAATATCATTTCTAAATAGTGAGATAAGGTTATAAAACAGGGAGTTTATGTTTTCTTTGACATATTGAAATTTTACTTCTTTCCTATCTATGGTATAGTATACAAAATGTACAGTAATTGGATACATAATTTTTAGTTTTTATTTGGATAAAATTCCATTTCACTAAAACTGCAAAATCCACAGTGGGAATAGCAGTATACATTCTCTGCAGTTCCATGATGCCCAAGACACCTCTCAATCAAGCATGATTCATCAAATATTGAGTGTATGCTCTAAGCCATGTACTACAGGGAATACTGGAATTCCTGAACAAATCATGCAGCTGAGTTCTATGGTTGCAGGATGCCTATACCTCTTGCCAGAGAATAAAAGACTATACTATATATTTGATGATGGGAAATGGAAAATAAAGATTGTTACAGAAGTCTTGTTGTTCCAGAGTGTATAGGGAAGCTTACTTGAGGAAATTCGTTAAGACTGAACTTACAAAAGTTCTGGTCAAGTACCTACTCCTTCTATAGGCCATAAAAGGTTATAGGGAAGTCAACTTTTTAAATTGACAGTGTATTTCTGGACAGGAACTATTATTTCTATAATTTTAACCATCTAATACATATATGCATACAGTTGATATATATTTATATTATATAATCTGTAGTTATATAATATTGCCAGATAATGTTTAGTTCCTTTAAATTGTTGAAGTAATTTTTAAAAATTATGAGGTTACTAGGAGAAAAACTAAATGTTAGTTTGAAAATATTTGACAAAAATTATATTAGCTTCACTATAGAGATTCACTACTTGTCAAAATAGTGTTTAAAATGTGGGTAGAGTCTGGCCAGCAACTGAACAAGGAAGACACTGGGTTCACCTCCATCATATATTTACAACTAAACCTCAAATTAAGTCCCAGTTGTGATCTTAACTCAACTATTTCCTTGAATTACTTCCAGTCCTCCCATCATCTCTTATTCCCTTATGGGTTACCCATTAACTAATACTGGTTTTCGTAATAATGGTTATGCATTTCTCAAATTTCCTCTTCACTGTTTTTACATCTCATTTCTCTGTCTTCTTTTCCCAGGTGCTAAGTGCATTGCTACCCTACAAGTTCATTGACTTACTTCACCATTTGATCTATTTACACAGTATCCTTTACAGTTCTTAATCTCATTTATTGAACTTTAACCTAAATTTCTGTTACTTTCTTATTTAAAACTTCAGTTTCTACCTTCTGTTCATTCTCCAGTATTTTGGAGTATATTAATTGTTTTTATAATTTTATTACATCACTGAGTAGCTTTTCTGAGTTCTCTAGTATTTCATTGACCTAGTTTTCTGAGTCATCTCCTATCTCTTTGAGTCTCTTTATGATAGCAGTTCTGAACTTTGTATGGGATAAGGAAATGTAATCTTCCATCTTTTCTGTGTTTAGATTCTGGGGAGTTGTTCTCACCTCATGACATTTTCCTGTCTTGAAGTCCTATATATCCTTGTATTTTGTATTTTTTCCTGACTATTTTGCAACTTGAAGTCACTATGTTTTTAATATATTTCATTTTTTGATTGACTTATTTAGGCCTTTGCTGGCATCTGCTTTGTGGTTACTGTGTCAGCAGGACGAGGAAGTGGGTGGAAGGAGGCAGGTGATGATGTGAGTTGAGGTGTGACTGGCTTATTTGTGGCACATCCCATAATCCTTCTCTGATGTTTGAAATGAGAGATTCTGTGGTCCCAGTGCTTCCACTGTACTCCACAAAATAAACGCAATCTTGAGGGTGCCTGAAGGAAGTATGCAGATCAGAAAGCCTGTCCTCCTGCCATTATCTTTATGAGGACTGTAACTACATGAGTTGGTCACTTTTTCTGCCATTAGCCTGTATGACCAACACCTATGGTATCATGCCTTCCCCATAATTATATGCCTGATGCAGTGGGTATGCTTATATGTTAGTAGGCACAATAGAGTCTGGCAGGAAAGAATAAAAGCATGGAGTCTCATTGAGTATTGGTGGGAGAGGTGTGAGCACAGAGAGAAGAGAATGTAAACAAAGGACGATAGTAAGAGCATGAAGATTTCTGGGGACTGAGGAGTTCACCTACTTTCCAGTCCCTCCGACCCTGGCCCTGCCCTGCTTGGTGTATGTAACTGCTTGAACCTATAGAAAACTTACCAAGATCCTAATGTTTGCACTATAACTGCCATCACAAGCAGGATACTTACCCCAACAATTGGTGAAAAGGATAGGAATGTTGAACCCAGACAGAGAAGACATGCCAAGTGGAATAAATGGCAGGGCAGTTCAACATCTAGAAGGACCTGTTCTATAGGGAGCATCCTATACAATCCACTAGCATTGTGTTAGCCACTGTCTGCACAATGTCTCCAACAGGTAATGAGAAGGTCAGTTCATAGCTGACTGGACTTGTCAGGTTCTTAGAGGTGACTTATTTGAGGTGGTAAAAGATGACCCTCTGATGATCAGGGTTTTCCAAACAAACACTGTGCCCTTTTCCTATTCTTCATCATATGAAATTGTCTTATGTAACCAAAAGTTTACATGTGCACACACACAATCTGTGGGAGTCCACCATAAGTTTTTGTCTCATAATTTGGCATGTGAAGATAAGCATTTCATTATATTTATTTTCTATTTCAACAACATAGTGACACAATTATTTACATATCTTCTGTTCTCTCTTCTTAGAATTGTAATGAAATTCAGGGTAGTATATTTTCCTGTTAAAACACTTATTTTAATGACCTTTGTCCCTTGTGGTTAGAAGTAACTTCATGTTCAAGTATGGTCAATAAGATATAAGTGGAGCTGCTGGAGAAACAATTGATGTTCTGATTTAAATATTAAAAAAGGACACCTTGGTGTGGTTTCTATGTGCCTTTCTCCCCTTCTTCTGCCTGGGGCATTAATATGATCCTAGTATATTGTTTGTTGCCCAACTATGAAGAAATCTGGAGTGGATCTGGGTCTTTGAGCTTTTATATAAGCTATTATGCCACCCAAAAATGGCATACTAGAAAAGTTATTGTTAATGAGAAGATAAGGTATTTGTAAATGCTGATTTTTGGAAAACAATTTCCTTTGCATATAAGGAGTCATCTGGATAAGAGGTGGGGAGTGAATAATTTTAGTCCCAAAGTTTGAAGACTATTTAATAGCATTACTACAAATGATATTTTGAAACACTTGCCTGTCTTACATGCAAATTAACTGGAACTGTGACTCTCAACAGTAATGATTTTACAAATTCGACTTAATTGATTATTTCTAGAGGTAGGTTGAGGGCAAAAAGTATTCATGCTTGCAGACAAAAGTTCCAGTGTCCTTTCCATTCTGCCTCAGTTTGCATCCGTAGCACCAGACAGCCAAAGTCCATGGCCAGTAATTAACCATATAAACGTAAAATCTCTCCCTTGGGAAAGAGTTCAGAACATAACTACCAGATTGAATAATGACCTGAAATTCCTCATGGAAACTTTGTCCTTGACCAAGAAACTCCTATGCGTTTGTTGTTGTTGCTATTATTCCTATTAATATATACTTTCTTGATGATGATGAAGGCAGTGAAGTCTGTCTAGAATGATTCTAATACATGCTTAAATTAACATGCATATAGCTTAATAAAGTCAAAGAAGCAAAATTACATTACGAAAAAAATACCTGTGATCAAAGGTTTACGAAATATTCTTTCTAGAGTCATGAGAATCAAAGCCTGAGACTTTTGGGTAGGTGTTTCTGTTAATGACAAGACATTGCCATTGTAATATAAGGCATTCTTCAAAAAGAAAAAGAAGTTTCTGCCAATAAACCTGAGAACTCCGCTTTGTTCATTCTTCTTTGATGAAAGGCATAAGCTTTTATGACTATTAATGATAAAAAAAAGGCTCTCCAAGACACAAAAGTGTACCCATGCACAAGAATAAAGTGCTATGTGAAGATGACACTACATCATTGTCAGTGTCTTGCAGTTCTTAGGATCTAGCCAGCAGATGGAGCACTGGAAAATTATGTGATGGTGTGATAATAAAACAAGTTGCTTACATAGTGTGGGAGAATCCTGGGTTACCAGGTGGAATGGATCTTTTGAATATCAAAATATTAAAGGGCTTTAAAAAGGAATAGAAAAAGACTGGCCATTAATTATAAAAGAGGAAGAAACATAAAACCATACATTTATTTATAGTCATTCCAACTTCTACCAATTCAAATGAAAGTAAAGGATGTTCTAAGATAAGAAATTGGCCTCAAGTAAAATATTACTCAATGATAGATTAAGTTTGGAGTTTGTTATGCACTGAGATATCGCTAACATTTGTCATTTTTCTTAATTGCTAATTGCCTATTTGTGTACCCTATACAATTCCAGAAAAATAACAAGCACTTTTTTTTTTCGGTAGTGTATGTAGTATCTCTAAAAAATAACTAATGAATTGTGCTGAGTTCTTTTACTGGTTCCTTTATGCTTTCTAGACAGTGAAGAAATCCAAAACTCATGAAGTTAGACTTTCCCCCTCATGAAATGGTTTCCCTATTCTCTTCCCTTTCCTGATAAATGTCATTAAAACTATAATTGAACTGCTTACACTCTGAGCATTTTTATGTTTCAAACTATGTACACAGTCTCAAGATGAAAATATGTTAGAAATGATTTATGCAGCAGTTCTTATAGCAGCATGAAATTTGGCAATTTCCTTTTGACCCAGGAACCAATGAATTGTATAACTTTTCAACCTAATCAGATTCCTTGATGCCTGGGGAAACACCACCTTCTAACTGCAACTCTAGTTGTAAGTTTAGATCCAGCAGGGCACTGACCCTACTTGTTATTCTTTTTCTTTCCATCTGTATGGCTTCCAGAATTGAGTCTTGAAAATCAGTCCTGGGTAGTTGCTTTCACAGACTGTTCTCCAGTTCCCTCCCATCTCCTTTTTTTGTAATATATTGGCAAAGGATTAAACCAGAACAGCCTTCAGAGACTTAGCTAAACCACCAGACATGGATCAGTGGGGTCAGGAAATAGCAGTGTCAGAGAGATCCTGTCAGCAGTTTCCCGGTCTAAATTTCTGGAAACATATGCCCACGTCACTCTGGATGAGGCTTTGATCTTGATTTTGACTTGTGATGTAAAAGCATTGTATAGCTGTGAGATAATGTCTGACTATATTCCTCTGAGTATGTCAAGCCACACGTTGGATAATACTGAGTGTTTGAGGAAACTCAAGGTTGTATTTTGATCATTAGGTAGCATTGTGTAAAGTATACTTGGCAGGCTAACATTTTTATGGTATGTACTACATCATTCAAATCATCTGTGAAGTTTCTTATAAGTAAAGTTGGGTCATTTTGAACTTACTACTCTGTATTGTCCTACTCTTAGTTCCTTTCTATTCAAATGAGTTAGAAAGTTATTTGTTTTCTTTGTGCTCAATGCAAGAGAATTATTTTTTTTATTAAATAGTGTAGATACATCTTTATACAAATACAAAAATAGGTTGACTAGTAAAATGTGGAGGGGCATACACTGTTTCTAAGCCTAAACATGGAAGGCATTAACAACAGAATTATATTTTCTCTCAGAAGGATAGTATTTTTTATTTAAACACTGAGTCAGAAATAAACTATCCTTATGTATACACAGGAATGACAGCATAACTCTTAGTCACAATTAAATTTCTATTAAATGTGAGTTAAAATAAATGTAACATTTTTTCCAACAGGCATGCCCAAGATAGCCATTACATTTATAAATTGTCTCCAACATTTTAAACAAGTTAAAGTTCAAAACTTTGTACTTGCATTTTAATAATGCTAAAACACCAGTGTTTAGTTTTTTATGAATAGTTCAAATCTGAAAGTTATTATGCTTAACACTTCTAGGATTCCTGAAAGTACATTTCTATTGCCATGTCCTATTAGTGCTAAAATTTTATGCATCATTCACATGTAGTAGATATATACAATTACAATGAATTTAAAGAATTTTGAAGCTTGAATGGACAAGATTATTTAGATAGATTATATTATAAACAAATAGAAGTATTGTATTCAGTCTGATTTTTAAAAAGTTTATCCAGTGGACATGAGTGAGCACAACTTGCCAGGGTCTATGATAAATGAAAAAAAATTATTTCTTTGGCTTTGCTATAACCTTAGTCTAATGGAACAAACCTATACAGAAACAATGGAAGAAATAGTATTGTAAATGCTATAATACAAGTTTTCATGGGGCCTTAAAGGAGGAACATTATAGAGAATAAATTAAGAATGGTGGTGAGAAAAAAAAGATGAGGGAATTAAATTAAAAGTTATGGTACAGTATGCTTCATAAAGTGAGGTGCCATTGATATATTCAAACAAAAATGTAAACAGCAAAGAGTCCATCTTTCTTTTCATGGAAGTGACCTTGGAAATAGTAGAAATCCTTTTGAGACTTCTTGCTTCTAAATTGAGGCTAATTTGATAATGTTAACAGTTTTCTAAGAATCAAGCAAGATAATTATTGGGTTGCCAAACACAAACTCTAGCACATATTAAGCATTAAGCAAGTTTGTATTTCTTTCTTCCATCTCTGAGTGCAAGAGTAAATGAGTCTTCTAATGTTTATAACATCCAACCATTGAGTCTTCAGACAAGGCTTGAGCCATATGGAAAATAGATAAATCATTATATCTTTGTCCTGTCCAAATATTTGACACTGAGTCCATGATCATAATTAATGATTTTTCTATACCTTAGGTCTTTGATAACTTATTAACTAACTTTAGCTAATAACAGTATTTCCCAACCCTCAAACCTTAAGTATAATTCTAAACTTATTTGCAGAGTCCATGTGGTGTTTGAACAAGAAAATTGGAAAGGTTGTAGAGACTAATTGCTAATGGTGTCATATTCATTTAGAGTCTGAGAGCAACACAAGGGGCATAAAGCCAGAAGACCTGTGAGACTAAGTGGTCAGAAAATGAAATATTAAATGTTAAGACTGGTGATAAAATAGTTTTATCTAATCAAAAGTATTCTTCTCTCTATATGATGCTATGAAGTTCACTCAACTGGAGTTTATAAGGAGTTTTGAATACATTGAAAAAGGGACTATTGAAGAAAAATGTATGATTAGCTGTGTAAATTTTGAAATAGCTCACAGTGACAGTAATGATAATATATCACTACTGTCTTTGCCAGAGTCAAAACTGTTCAACAGATATTATTTCCTCCTTATTGTTCAAAAATAATTGATATGAAAAGACAGGAACAACACCACCAGCATCAGTCTCCTGTCATGATAATCAACTACAATACATTGCATAGTAACCGAAAGCATATGTTTAAAATAATCAACTACAACATAGTAGATAGTAACCAAAAGCATGTGTTTAAAATAATGGTTCCTATTGTCAGTTTTTATGTAGGGAAACAATGCCAAAATAGCTAATGCTTAGAATAGTGACCTGAGTGAGTTATTTTAACAACCTGCAATATAAACGTTAGCTAACTTTCCAACTATGCATTTTAAGAAAACAGAAATTACCACACAAGATGCCACATAGTAGCTAGAGTTCTCTTTTCCAGCATCAATCATTGCACAATGACTTAGAGGAAAAAAATCTAACAAAAATAAATATTAACTACAGAGGACAGCCAAATTGAGTACTGTGTCTTTGGAAGTAGACAAAGTATGCAGATTGATATATAGCAAAAAGGAGAATTCTGGGAGGGAAGAATGATGTTTCTTTGGGAATAAGAGAGTTTCAAAAAAGAAAAGGATGGTGGATAAAGGCTCCTAATGAAGGCTTCATGTTGGAGAAAAGAATATTATTTCCATATATCAGTGAACAGAAAAAAGGAAATCAATTTAGATACCCTGAGTGGAGAAAATTGATAGAAGGGAATGGTAAATGTTATCCTCAGTTGTCTCAAGAAGAATTTTACTCAACTGCAAAACCTGGGGCTCCTGTAATAGTTGCGTGCAGTCAAGAATAACTTCAGTGTAGAAATATGAATAATTTCTATAATATCAATGATACATAATCCTCTGATTTCCAAAGCTTTCTGTCATATTATAACAGTTGTTTTATACATGCTTCTAAGGAGAAAGGGACCATAAAAGAGGGTAGTAGAGAAAACAAATACAACTAATATGTTTCAGAGAATAATATATCAAAAATTATTAAAAAGTTTATACCAAAGAAAAACTTGTGAAAGTTCTAGAGCTAATTATGCCATACCTAAAAGAGGCACTTTTGAGTTAGCTTGAAATTTTGATATTCTGCTATGCATCTGTATCTTCAAGAGAAAACCCTACTCCAGGAATCATTGGTCAAACATGTAAGAAAGTCAATTGCTAGAAGATTGTCTCAAAGTAGTCACCCAATAGCAATACACCACTGTGAGTGATGACTGATTGACCAATCATTTACTCTCAAATAATTAAGAAATATTAAAGTTAATAATAAACTGTGTATAGTGGTACAAAAAAATATACAGCCCAGGAAAAGTCAGAGGGAAAAGAAATAGTGACAGAGAACTCATAGACTCCGGATGAGTCTATTTCTTATTAGAAATAGACTAATAAGAAAGAGTCACAAAAAATAAGAAAAAATAAGAAAGAGTCACCCACTTTCAAGTAGAAATCCAAATGCTGAGTGATTTGCAAAGTCTTCTCAGTATTAGGGGTGCCATTATATTCCCCCCAAAGATGTTCTATGCCATATGTATGATATGGGATTCCATGGATTTGGAACAGACACTGTGGAGTTATTGAAACAAACCTCCTTAGTTTGGGGCAATTTAATTCTTTACTGTGACTAAGTAGCATGGCTTCTAATAGAAATCAAGTTCTTGACTGAACATCTAAATTGAAAGTACAAGATGATCAAGAATCGTGCAGTCTGAACACTGTACAAACTCTGCCTGTACAACTACTCCCTGTAATATTAAATTGATTGCAGATTTGGCTTATACCTTTAATATAGTCTTCCACATAATTAGTTAGGAAAATGAGGATATATTTGAACAAATATAGTTTATTAATATTTATATTATATTAATTTATAATAGTTTATTATTTATATTAATATATTAAATATAAATATTTAAAGTATATTTATATTAATAAAAATGATAAGTTAACTTTCAACAGGAATGGAATGGTTATATAAATTACATTATAGCTAAATGGTCAATTTTCTTAATATGATAAATCAGGATATCATGTTTATGCATCAAAATGGGGTCATGTTCACAATATTAAGTGAAAATAATGTAATTGTATTACAGTTTTATAAATATGGGCTATTAGTAAAAAATTAATTTTTGTTAATGCAGTACATCATAGCACATGCTACACTGAGTAGGATACTTTTCCTTCTTTAAACTTAGATTTTTTTAAATAGGTAATTTATAGTATTTGATCATTATAGTATAGTGCAGTATAGTATAGTATAGTATAGTATAGTATAGTATAGTATAGTATAGTATAGTATAGTATAGTATAGTATAGTATAGTATAGTATAGTATAGTATAGTATAGTATAGTATAGTATAGTATAGTATTGATCATTATAGTGGTAACTGATAATTTTGAAGTGCCAGCAGTGCTTCAAACTAAACTTAAGATCAGAAAAATATGTCTTGTGTAAAGCACATGTTTTTACCAATACTTTACCTTCTCAACTCAACAAGCCTATTAGTTCCTGTTTTTCTTCATCTGAGGATAGTGTGTCTCAGACTAAGTATAGAGCCATGATCTTCTAGGTCTTCCCTAGTTCTGCTATAATTTTCAGAATAATCTAAGTTCTTTCTTATAGATATCTGTAATACATGGCCAGAGATTTAAATATTAGGGTGGCAATAGGTCCACTGTCTTAATATTAACAAAGATACAAAGATAGAGATATAGATATATTATAGATATATAATATTAACAAAAGGTCCACAGCCTTAATATTAACAAAGATCAGAATATTGTAGATAAAACACACATTAAACAATTCCATCCACATGAATGGATAAGCATTTCTTCCAAGACACCATCAACTCTCTCCTGGTTACAAAAACCTTTTAACCATCCTCCCTGCTTTTTCAGTTCCATCCGCTGTAGTGTTTCTACATGAGAGTCAGAGTGATCCTTGCAACTATGAGGACAATTTCACCTCTCTACTCCAAATGCTGCAAAAGCTCCCAATTTAACCAAGATGAAAGCACTAAGCTACCAAGGTTTCACACAATCTGGCCCCAGTAGTTCCATCTCCTGAAACACTCAATACTCAATTCTATGGTTGCTCTGAGAGGCATTCTGAGATTCTGGACAATCATTGAGCACAATCTGCAAACTTCTGCATTAGAAGTCCTACCATGTTTGTTATTTCTGCCTGGGATTCTTTTGTGTCAGATATTTGCACAGCTGGTAACACATCATAGAATTTTGTTTATATGCCCATCTAATTTTGTTTAAATGCTTTCTTCAGTGATAACCATTTTGTAAATTGTAACCAGTGCTTACCATAGCTTACACACAAATGATTCCCTACTACCCTGATCTATCTTTCCTTTTTACTATAGAATTTAATACATTTTAACATTTAAAATAATTTTCTTATTATATCTGTTATGTCCTATTCATCTCTGAGCACTATAATTGAAGCTTACAAAGGGCATATCCCAAAATTGCCTGTTATTTTATATTCAAAATAATCCTGATGCTGAAAATTTTTATTTCAAATTTTGGAAGAAATAATTGCTACAGTCAAATCAGACGTGTAACTGCAAAAAAATTGTTGCTGGAAAGAAACTGCTTACATAAACATTACATTTCTCTGCCATATGACTAATTCTTACTGGTAGAATTTGATTGAAAGAAATGTGTGTCATTTCTAAAAGAAGGTCATTAAGTGAGTGCACTTACCTCCAAATCATCTTTTATACTATTTGCCATCTGGGAATAGAGGACACAGAGATACTGGATTGTAAGATATTATAAAATGGAAATGCTGACTCACTGAATTACTACATAGAGATACCCACCTCTTAATCATTAATACCTGTATTTAAATAAATATGCCTTGGTTAGGTGAAGGCATTGAATATATATACATACATATATATACACACATATATTCAATATATATATATATATATATATTCAACATAGCAACTATGTACTTAAATGTAGAGATTTTAGCTTTAGTTAGGGTCTAAAGTTGGACAAATGTGTGTGTGTGTGTGTGATACAACTTAAATTTTAAAAAATGAAGTGAATAAAATTACTCAGTAGTAAATTATGGTGGAAACATTTGCAGATTGAAAATTAGAAGGTATGAGTTCCAGATAGTTTTACTTTAGGTAATTCTAATGGCATTTCATCATTTTTAGTTTAAAAAAAAAATCAGTGAACATTCCACAGTAACAACTGGCAAGTGATTAACTTGCTAACAATTATTAAGTTGGTTTTATGTCCTGAGAGGTTTTGCTTTATTATGTGAACTTTTTACTTCATTATTTAATCTATTTTTGAATAGTTTTGTTACACCAAGTTTTGTTACACCAATTATTTTATAACTATGGAAAATAAAGCTTCCACCAATCTAAGTCAGGCATTCAAGGCTATGCTACCATTAATACTCATCAAAAGTTTGAACTCAGGTGTCAAGCATTCTGTACTGCTTTCCTAATGCCAAGAAATATATGTGAAAATGTTTCTTTTCATTGAATGTAGCCATGAGGATCCTGTAGATACTTAGATGTAATAGAAATATATCTATTTATCGATATATATTCATTTAAAACTTAGACTGTTTTTAATTGACTCTACTGCCGATATCTAACCTAAATGCAAATTCTGTTTATCATTCAAAATATGTCAATACAAGCTCATCCATAAAGCATTCTACTACATGAAACAGAAAAATAGTATCTCCTTTAATAATTTCGAGCAACCATTTTGGAACTAAGTCTCCATAATTTTTTACCTAAAGGTTGGAATTGGTGTCATTAGCATCTCTTTTTTTTCTTTTTTTCCGGGTTATTGAGAGATAATTGGAAAAAATGTTATATTTGTAAAGTTTACAACACAATATTTTGATATATTCATACATTGTAAAATTATTACCACAAGCAAGCTTCTTAATATAGTCATCCTTTATACATTTATTGTATGTGTGTGTGTGTGTGTGTGTGTGGTGTGTGTGTGTGGTAAGAAGATTTAAGATCTCCCTTACCAGATTTCTATTACATGATAGAATATTTTATTTTAGTCACTAAGTTGTATATTAAGTCTTTAAAATTTATCTTGAATTACTGAAAATCCATAAACTTTAACTAATATCTTTTCATTTACCACTCCCTCCAGCCTCTGGAATATGATGCTACTCTCTGTTTTTAAGTTTGAATCTTTTAGAGTTCACATATAAATGAGACTATGTAGTATTTTTGTACTTGGTAAATTTTACTCAGCATAAAGTCCTTCAAGTTCAACCAAGTTGTTGCAAATAATGAGATTTCAGCCTGTTGCAAGGATATTTTTAATGAATAATATTCTATTGCATATATGCATATATCACATTTTTTAAAGTATTCATTTATCTAGAAAACAAAGATTTTTTCCATAAGTTAGCTATTAGGAATAATGCTGAAATGAACATGAGATTGTCAATATCTCTAACATACAGACTTTATTTCCTTTGAATATATACCCAGAAGCAATAGTCATCCAGATTGTTGGATCATATGGCAGTTTTATTTTTATTTTTTGGGGGACCACCATACTGTTTCTAAAATTACTTTGCCAATTTCTGTTCCAACCAAGAGGATACAAAAGTTCTTAGGCATTTTTTCATTCTATCAAGACTTGTTCATGGTAGATAAGTACCCAGTGAATGACTATGGTATAGAATTATTTTGAAAAGCACAGATCTTGCACAAATACATTACTAACTGTCAAATGATTATTAATGTGCTGCATGATTCTTCCTAAAATTCAGAATAAAAACAATATTTTTATTTTTAAAACGGAGTCATTGCTATTTATATTTCTATAATAAAAATAAGTAATTATAGAGTATGAGCAAAGCTAGAGTGAGTCCAGTGGACTGTGAAGGATTATTAACACTTTGGTGGTAGGTATGGTGTCATAACATACCCTTGAAAAGGTGTAAACCCGCATTCCTAAAACGTATATAATCTTGTATTCTGTTAACTCGAAAAAAAAAAAAAAGAAGAAAAGAAAAAGAAAGAAATTCTGAAAAAATTTTCTTTGATAATACTATCAACTTACCACCTACATGTTAGAACATGGAGATATCATGGTTCCATATCTGGATATGGATATTCCATATCCATAACCAATTCAAATATTTTTTATAAAAGTTCTTCAATTTCAAAATAAAAAATAAAAAAATTGCTGTCTTCTGAAACTGAGGAAATTGGCTTCATGACTGACTCAGTGGTTCATTCACAAGAAATCAATCAGCTTTCAAAGAACTGAAAAAATGCATTCCACACAGTGGCAAGAATCATTAAGTTGCTGAACCAACCAGGAGTTAACTCAGGTAAAGTAGAAGTTGGTTGGAAAGATAAAAACAGGTCAAAATTTTCCTGACTCTCTCAAGCTAATCTACTACTTTAACGCTTGGATCCAATTTACTGAGCTTTTTATTGTAAATTATCTCATTGTGACAGACATTCTATCTCAAAACTCTCGATAGTCCATGGTTTCATTTTGGTCATTGGTTCTTGATTATCTTCCCATGTACTTTCAAACTAACTAAACTTTTTCACTGGCAGGTTTCCTCTTTTTCCCTCAAGGGAAGTTATGCTTGGAGTTTGTTTAGAATATTATGACTACAATGTAGGATGTGCCTCCTTCCATTCAGGGTGAGACGTAAAATGTCTCCTGCTCTATCTTGCCTGGAAGTTGAGAGGAAGTTTGTCATTTATAGTGTTTAATATATTTCCTGTAAATGTGTAGGAAATACTTCTTTGAAGTTCTGAAACACACTACCTTGATGTTCACAAAAATGAGATGAACTACTTGATAAAAGAAATCATATTCAAGAAAGAATCCTGTGAGAGGAAAACAGCGTGTTTATTTACATGAGGATCAAAGAAATTTCACATGAATGGTGACAACATATTTTATTCCCCTGAGTGATTTACAAAGAATAATCTCCATGGTTTGAAAGAGAAGAGTGGTAAACCTTTAATGATGGCACCTTAGTTTTATGTATGAAAAAAAATGTACTAGACACACTAAAATAATATACTTGTAAAATTTCTGCTTTTTCAAGAAATATTCTAAATTTTCCATATTGATCAATATTAAATTTTAATGAAATAAATTAAAATTATATACCACTGATAGTAGGCCTTTTTGTTTTTAGAAATTACCAACAATTTGGTTTACATGAGCACAATGAAAGCTGCACTTAGCAAATAAATACTATCAATGATTAAAGGCCTTATAATCAAAGCCAGTAGAATATTGTACAGATGCCAGGATAATTTAATACAACAAACAGAATTCCTCTAAATACCCAATACAATAATGACTTGCTGCCTACTACAATATTCTTTCTATTAAAGAGTAGATGTTGCACCCAAATGAGAAACTTAAGAGTGATGTTTCAAGTGAGGGAAAACCACATTTCTTAAATCATTAGCCCTTTTCTTCTTTTATGTTATCTGCCTCTTTTTTTTTCCCCTGTTACCAAGGTTGACTGAGCTTTAAAGAATAAGAAGGGAGGCAAAAACGCAATCAACTTCAAAAATCACTTTGGCACAGCACAGCAAAATGCATCCAATTAAAACATTAAACAGTATGCTAATAATTATGTTTCCTATAGTGACTTTTCATCAAGGATTTCAAAGTCAAATTTACAATTCCTCAATTATACTTTGGACATCTCGAATTTTGATTGCTGGCAAGTCTCCCTCCATGCCCCCTTCCTACTCAGCACACAAAGTTCTAACAGAATTTGATGAGAATAATTTTACTTCCAAGTCTACAAGTCTTGGTTCTCTTTCATCTTCTTTGGCTTTTGTTCAGCTAGTTGAGTGACTGATTCTGGGTAATTAGTAGGCAGAGGTTGGACAATTTAAAAGAGTTAAAATTTGAATTATAGGTTTAAAAAATAAGTCAGCTTTCTTCACTCTCAGTTCTAAATGCTTAGCTTGAAGTATACATCCAGAATTCTTCCTTCATAAACAAAAGGTGGCTAGCAAGAAACATTAGGTGGACATACAAGTTAGTTCTTTTAAGATTTTTAAAAACAATGACAATTGTCCTCATAATCTAATATTTAATACCTCCCCGAAAAATATATGAAATAGCTTTTGACTGAATTCTTTATGGAATATCAAAATTCCAATGATGCTAAGAAAATTTTACTGAGTAATGTTACCTTCTTCCATAGTCACACACACACATACACACACACACACACACACACCATGTTTATATTTATTCCATTTACTAATTTGTTGAGATATTTTCTTTCTTGAGGCTTAGTCTTTAACTGCACTGATATTTCTTTTTATTGTAATTTCTTCACACAATTCAAATATTTGAAAAGCTTGTCTTGAATGAAATAGTTTATAACTGCAGTTTAAAAGTCAGTAAATGCAAAGCACTGAATCATCTAGAGCAGAACTCCAATTTGTCATTAATTATCAATGTATCATTTAGCAATCCAGATATTGCACTGGTGCTTAGCGTCTTTATTTTTAAAACAAAGTGAATGATCTTAAGAGATCTTTAAATATTAAAATCTATAAAGTCAAAGCTAAAGCTTAATGTCATAAGTCTTAAAGTTCCTGTTGCTTTACTAGTCAAAAACAATGCAATTTCATTGAAGTCCTGCTTTCTACATGTACTATGCCACTATAGCATATGTTAGTGGGAATATGAACAGAAATGGTCCTTTTGTCTTACATATGTTCAATTTTTGTTAGGAGTCACATGTGGAATGAAGAAATTGAGAAAGAATAGATTGATAGCAATCTGTGAGGCTAGCCCACAGAACAGGGATGCTGGGAAGCATGTCCATGTCCAACTTTAATGAAGTCGAGAAACCCCTTACATACTTCAGGAAGGAAAAGTTACAATAATGCAATGAGGAAGTAGCAAAGCGTACATGACATGCAGCTGTCAGGATGCAGGAATGTGTGATAACAGGAGAATTTACCTTTGGGGGCAACAGTCATCATTAATAGGTCATATGTCTCTTGAGACATTCCAAAGAGGTTAGGAAGCTAGGTTACAGGTGAGAGACATGCTGTTGCCCACCCTCTAGTGTGCCAGAGGGGACTAGAGAGATAGGATGTATTCCTCTTATCTGAAGCTCCATCACTCTATCTGCTTCCATGTTCCACAAGTTTTTAACTGTCCATTTCCATATATATTATTTGATGCTCAAAACATCTTATGACATAGAAAGGAAAGCTATTATTAACCCTTTCATGAGATAAAGCAATTAATTTCAATGGGGGCTTGGGGGAAAAATCAAGTCTTTATTAGTAAATTCTTAGAACAAATGAGAAAGATACAACTAAAACTATGTAAGATGGTATTGTTGCTACATATTAATGATCATGTATTCTTCCTGAATGACATTCTTCAAGACTGTCTTTCTGAGTCCTTCTAATATTGTCATACTGTGAAGTAGGCATTACAATTTTGTATTTACTTCTAATGTACCTCAAAGGGAACCTTGTTTAATGATATAACATTTGTAAATCTCTTTGAATAAAAGAATCATTTAAATGCAAAGTACTCCTGAACATTATCCCCTTTACTCTCCCACTGGGTACATAAAAATCAAATAGGGCTGGCTGTGATCTTTTAGGAAAATAAAAGTGTCATAAATTGACTCTTTGCACCTTGCTACCCACCCCCTGGAGAAACTGTGTACCTCAGGCAGATCTCTAAGTGAGGTGAGGAAGCTCAGGCCACAAGTTTTCTATAGAGCATGGCAGGGTAAATTGACATACTGAAAACCTTCCTTAGACTTACATTTAGTCTCAAAACAGCAGGCACTGGGAATTAGTTTCTTACACAGCATGAGCAAATGCATGGACAGAGATCAGACTTGCATTGCATAGGAAAGGAAATCATACTTGGAATAAAAATGTATGCCGAGTTATTGAAAACTAAGAATTTTGCACAATGTTACCACCTTTGCCATTAATTATTATGTGTGCCTCCTCTCCCACTCTTCCTGTACTTTCTATTGGCATGCCAACTCAGGGCCTTATGATTTTGCTTAGTCTAGTAATTCCTGTCCTGATGTGTTTGCTACTCATTTCTTTACTTATTTGACTGAAAATATCCAAAGGTAACTTTAACTATTCTCTTCCTTGCTTAGGATGTGCCTTTTCATCTACTCATTGTAATTCTCACTTAAATTTTCATTACTGATACCTTTATAAGCAGTGCTGTATTTCCTGTTTTACTCTTGCTGTTATCTCTATGACCCTTTTGCTTATTAATGTTTGTACCCTAAGCTGAGTGCAAGGAGTAGTTCTAGAGAAACAGAACTTTGGGAATGAATTTTCTGAATTGTTTCTGGTGGCTATAATATCAGGTTGAAGAACATTATGACTTCATTTCCACTTGTAAAGCAGGAATTGCCACGATCTAGGGATAGAGAAATGAAAGGCATCACCACCAGATACTCCTGATCAAACACTGACAAGAAGAAAGACTCAGTAGCAATGCACATGCTACTTCTTAATATTTTTGCAAATGAATGAGGGAAATAATATTATCTGGTTGCACTAATGATGGTAAAGACAGTGGGGGACAAAAGGAACTCAGGAATTAGAATTCCTAGTTCAAGTACCATGTGAATGATCTGAATATCTATGTCTTCCCTGAAAGACATTGATCATGTGCTGAGATTGCTGAAAACAAATTCAAATTCTCATCTTGTAAATGACTGAATTACAACCAAATTGAGTTCTCAGCTCACAGAGTGTCTACTTTTACAAAATGTGAGTAATGATGGAGAAGAAATGGCATCTTCAGAGTTAGAATGTGACTATATGAGAACATTCTGATTAAACTGGAAACACTGAGCTCCTAAATTCTTCTGAGTCTGAAGCAACCTCAGCTACTTCCATCTGGGAATTAACCCTGTATTGTCTGAGAAACTGCAATGACCTCCTCTGAAGCAGATGCCTTGAAAGGCAACCCTGATTCAGCTCAGGGCACATCTCTGCTAGTAATATTTGCTGTTTTGAATATAACTAGATTCCAGTTCCAGCAGATACCTGAAGGTGAAGAACAAAGTGTGACCCTTGAGGTGTGCTAAATTCCCTCAAAAAGAATGACTTGAACTTTTAACTTATATAAACAGAAACTCAGAGGACATATATAGGGATTAATATTTAAAGTGTGATATGAGAGAAAGAAAATACAGTTGGGTCAGGCCATATTTATTGGTATGAACTCATTCAATAGAGACTCTGCCTGTAATTCTGTAATTCAGAAAGCTTGAAAGTATCCTACTAGTTTGATTGGTTAGTTGACTAAAACATGAACCAAAAGTGAACCTCAGTAAATGAATTAAAAATGTCAAACCTGCTTTGACTTCTTGCATTTGAAGGAAGTCAAAGATGAAGAAAGATTGGAATATTAGATATGTCATCTATTACCTACTCACCCACTGTAGAAGGGTTCAGAAATCAGATTTTATACCACCATTATTGTAGGAATTTAAATGTTTAACTGTTCAGTGTCAGCATAGCAGAAAAAAAGAAATGAGACAGATGAGATTGATAACCCAAAGAACAGGATTCTAGGAAGCATGTCCAGGTCCAACTTTAATGAAGTTATGAAACCCCATATATATCCTGGCAGAGAAATTACCACAATAAGCTAATGAGAAAGTAGCAACCTGATTCCCAAGCAGGCAGGGGTATGGGTGGTAACAGGAAAATTTACCTGTGGGGTAATAGTCATTACTAATAGGTTGTATGTCACTTGGGACATTCCAAAAAGGTTTAGGAGGTTGTCACAGGTGAAAGATCTGCTATTAACCAATGTTTAGTGTGTCAGAGGAGTTGAAATAAGATAAAAAGTATTCTTTTTATCTCATAGTGCATCTCTCATCCTGTTCCCATGTCTCTTATTTAACCTTCTTCAAGAGTTCTTCTTTGTAAGCCAGATATTTTAGTAGAAACTGGACTCACTGACTTGAGAGACAATAGTGCAATGGGAGGGGAGGAGGAGAGGAGTGTTGGTACTCAACTGGTAGTGGTGAGGTAGGTGTAGTTACTATAAAGGTCAGTAGAATGAAGTCACCAATCAGACAGATTTAGGCAAAACTATGGCATTGGCTACTTGATCAGATTTACACAAACGAGACAGGTAAAGAAGCTTATTAAAGTTTTATTTGATTCATGTTAGTAGAAAAGCTCTAGGATAAGTAAAGCAGAAGTCAATTTTAATCATAAACATGGAAGTATTACTCTGTTGATACGGTCTCAAACATCAGCCAATTTACAAATCCAGAATACCTTGAATGAAGAACAGAACAGTTCCACTTGAGGAAGAACCCTAGTAAACTGCCAACAATATTGCTGTTAACTTTTCTCTCAAAATTTTAAAAGTATTTAAATGTATAGGGATAGATGTGCATTGGGGGTAAGAAATAAGCAGATATTCCAGGAACTACAGGCCCCTGGTTCTGTACTAACACTAATTCCTTGAAATCTAAAATGTTTCTGTGATCAATCAGTCAGAGAAGAGACTTAAAAAGAACAATGGGATTTTAGGTCATCTGTTTCAGGGTGGACTCTCCCAACCACATTCTGTGGTTATTTTCATGGTCCTGAAAGACATAATTGGAATTACTCTACTCAAGAGCTGGTATTGTTGTCCTGACCTATATAAAAGCTATTAGAACTGTCTCTACCTAGGAAAATGGCAAACTGAAGCAATTCCTCATTTGAGAGGTATTATAGCTATTAGGCCATAGTTAAGGATTTTTTAAATTATTAAATTTTTAATAATTTTGACTACATTCCCAATCAGCTTACCTCTTTGACCTATGAAGAATAGAGATACAGTTTGAAGAATGACAGTGGATAAACAAGTTAAGTCAGGCTGTGATTCTAATTCCAGATGTGGTTTTGTTGTGTGAGAAAATGAACACATTCCCTGTAACTGATATGCAATTATTGATTGAACAAATATATTTTTCCTCCATCATTATTAATGAAAAACACCAGAAATCCCCTTTTAAATGGCAAGGTCAGCAATATAACTTAACTGTTCTAGCTCAGGGATAAATCAATTGTATACATCTGCTAAGGCTGACATTACAGACATAGACTCATGGAATAGCTGTTTTAAATAACAGAAGTTGGTTTTCTCTCATTCTGGAGGCTGGAAATCAAGTTGTCAGGAGACTTGATTGTGCTAAAGCCTCCTTGGCTTGTAAAGAGCTACTTTCTCCTTATGTCCTTACATGATCTTTCCCAAAATGTACATATAATGCTGGAATCCCTCTTCTTTTAAGGATAATGGTCATAATGGGTAAGATCCCCACTATTAGAGAATCATTTAATGTTAATTGCCTCTTCCTTGATGGTTCTATTTCCAAATCCTAGGGTTTCAGCATAAAGAATTTAAAGGAACACAATTCAGTCCTTAATGTCAATTCTCCATTCCTATGTGATACTCACAGAGCTTTGATTGCCTTTCTCCTTTACAAAAGAGCTTAGCGGTCTTTTACATCAGTATTATATCATACTGTAATACCATAGTATCTTGCTGATTGAAATTAGTAAAGTTCAAACACTGTAACAAATACTATAAATTTATTATGCGTTAGGTTGACAAATCTTAGAAAAATTCAGGGGTATTCTTTGACATGTGAAATCTCTAGTGATCAAAGGGTTGAAGGCAAGTCAAGCTATCCTTTCTAGGGTGAAGGATAATTCCATGTATCTAACCCGCTTATATCCAAAATAAAAACACAAAGCCTAATGTGTCCTGTTTGAGTTTTCAAGGAAATAGTCCTCATTTGGGTACATCATTCTGCCCTAGATATCTAGTTATTCATAAAGCTGCTAATTTTGAGTGGTGACTATGAAAGGTGTAACAAGTTCATGATGCTTTGAAAGCACTACTTCCCCTTGAGTCATATGATCCAGCAGGTCTAATGGTGCTTGGTCTGGCAGTGGCAGACAGGGGTGCTGTTTGGAGCCTTTAATAGGTCTCTGTATCTGAAACCCACCACAGACTCTTTGAATTTGTGAGTAAAGAATTCTACCCTCTGTAGATAACTACCCTTTTTAAAACTGGCTTTATGCTCATGCTGCACCTTATTAGAGATGAATGCTTAGTCATAGGGCACCAAATTAACATATAACTTGAGCTACTTATCATGAATTGGGTTTTATTTGACCTGCAAAACAATAAAATTGGGCATAACAACAACTTTCTTTCCATAATTGAAAGTGGTATATAGGAGGGCAGATTATAACCAACTGACAGAGGTAAAAAGCCCTTGTCAACAAACTAGGAATCAGGTGATTGATATATGTTGGGAATGAATGAAAGAAGTAAATGTAAGAGCTATTTCTGCATAAATGATGACTGAAGATATCTGGGCTCCTGTACGAATCTAGATCCCATTGTGAAAAGGAAAGAGTAGAGATGTGGACAACATATAAGTAAGATTTTTTTTATAGCACACTAGAATTCAGGTGATTAAAAAGTATATAGAGTGCAATCTCATAAAAACTATTATTTTGTGGATTACCAGAGAGTGGTTAGAAGAAAATCATTAAATATGTACAATATAAGATGTTTGGATCAGAAATACTTAGTACTGAGTTTAAAAAAATAAGATATGAAGGCCTTGATATGTTATTTGCTAAATAAACTAAAAGCATAACAAATAAGTTTCATCTCTTAGAAAAATACACACAAACTCAATAAAATATATCTCATGCTTTAGAACACTTGCCTATGGGAGTAGAATGTGAATGTGGAATAGAGATAAAGAGATAAAACAATAGATGAGTAGTAACCTACATGTGAGCATGCTTACTAGATAAATCTTCCAAAAGAATAGCTATTAAACATGTGGATAATAATGAGAGAAATACGATTAACTCAAATCTTTGCATCTGAGAAATGAAAATGGAAACAAGTAAACAATTATTTTTAAAAAGAGAGAAAGGAAGCAAGAGAGAAATACTTTGGGGAAGTTTATAGAGAAGGGTTTCACTTAGCTGGTAGAAATTTAACAGCATCAAATGCCATGAAAGGTCAATGAAGATAAGAATTGACAAGTGACTATTTGTCTTGCTTGTTATAGAGTCACTAATGCAATACTCTGTTTCTGTAATTGTAGGTATTATGAAAGCAAAGGGCTGATTTAGAAGGAAAATTTGGAAGCAGTTTGTCAGGGAACAGTGTAATTGCATCTCTCCCTCCCTTCTAACCTTTTGTAGGAGAGAAGAGGTTTTGACAGCATTAATTGCATGTGTAAGCTGGAAAAATGAATTCATTTCATTGGTTTTGTGGTGACAGCGCCTTAGAAATGTTGGCCAATATATAAGGTGTAGTGGATTGTCCTTTTATCATTCGGTAAACATTGTCATATCACTTTCTGTCTACTCAGTGAAAGATTATGGCTGTCTCATTCCAAAATACTTAAAAATTATTTTCAAGATGCTCTTCTTTCCATTCTGTGGGTTTTATTGGCTGAGTCCACTAAAAAAGTATCTGTCAACTCAGTGCATGGATAGATCCCTAACATATATGAGCTGATTTAGTTGTGTTGTATTATCCAGTTGTACACTATGTTCTTGGAGAACACTAAAGAACATACATTTTACACAGAGAAGCCTATAGCTTTTTTCCTCATTCTGATTTCTTATTAGCCTAAAAATATTTCATTTATGAAAGCCAAAATACTGTTTTTTTTTTTTCAGATTCATTTTAGATAAGGATCTGAAGGTCCTTATGATCCAAACTTCTGATGGCTATGTCATTCTACACCTCATATGGTCTCAAGCTTTCTGATAAGATATCTACTTTTCATTCCTTCTCATGCTTATTTTATTGGAAAGGTGTTGGGAAATTTTTGGTAAGGAAATAGAGTATTAATTTCACAAAGAAATCACCTTTATTTTAAAATTCCCCGCAGGAAAAAAATGTATGAGGAATCAAAGTTAAATAACTCAGAAATTAAAGATAATAATTTCTAAATCTAGAATTTAAATTAAAAAAGATTATTGTGAGTAGGTAGAAAATATAAATTCTTACACTTAATTTATTCCTGTGAATTTGTCTCAAGGAACTTTATGTAAATTAGTTTGAATTCATGGTAAAACAAAATTTTCCTAAAGTTTGAGTCAAAGAACAGTAATCCTAAGAGGTATACCTTAAAATAAAATAGGAAAATTCTGTCTACTACATTATCTTAGAGACTTTCAATGTATATTATATATTAAAAGTTCTAAAATTCAAAACCACAATGAGATACCACCTTACACCAGCAAGAATGGCCCACATCCAAAGAACAGACAACACAAATTGATGGCGAGGATGTGGAGAGAAAGGAACACTACTACACTGCTGGTGGCAATGTAAACTAGTTCAACCACTATGGAAAGGGGTATGGAGGACCCTCAAGCTAATGAAAATGGAACTACCATTTGACCCAGCAATTGCTCTTCTGGGAATCTACCCAAAAGAGACCTCAAAGTGGGTACAAAAGGACACCTGTACCCGGATGTTTACTGCAGCACAATTTATAATTGCAAGGTCATGGAAACAACCTAAATACCCCAAAACAGAGGACTGGATGAAAAAATGTGGTATATATACACGATGGAATATTACTCATCAATTAAGAATGACAAATTGGACGACTTCATAACAACATGGATGCATTTAGAAGAAATCATATTAGCAGAAACAAGCCATAAAGAAAAAGGCAGAAACCAAATGGTTTCACTAATGTATGGGATATAGTGAATAAATAAATAAATAAATAAATAAATAAATGAATGAATGAATGAATGCATGAATGAATAAATAAATAAATAAA
The DNA here is from genome assembly GCA_004024945.1 of Uropsilus gracilis. Lineage (NCBI taxonomy): Eukaryota > Metazoa > Chordata > Mammalia > Eulipotyphla > Talpidae > Uropsilus > Uropsilus gracilis. The sequence goes on from PVHY01007239.1 coordinate 32,006, forward strand.
TAAATAAATAAATAAATAAATAAATAAATAAAAGCCTTGAGGAAAGTCAAAACAAGCTAAGCACCAAAATGAAACGCACAACTATGAACAGGAGGGAAAGTGGGGGGGAAGGGAGGGGAGGGGGGGTGGCAAACCCTTGAGATTACAAAGTTGTGAAATTTATATATAAATAAAAATATATATATAAAAAATAAAAGTTCTAAAATGAACTCACATATAAGAACTTGTTTTGTATTATTTAATACATCTTTTCCAAATGCATTCAAACCCAGAGTACAAGTACGTTTCCAAAAGTATTCCCAAAACAACTACTTGTTTGAGGAAATCAGGAATTAAAAGATATAGCTTCATTTTAATAGGTATTTTATTAAATTCATTCAGTTTGTTGTACAAAAATCTACTGTATATAATAGCTACTTATTTCCATAATATGTGAGTTATTATCCCATAGTTTTCTCAACCAAATATTATGCTATGACAATGAATAGTGATCAAGCACAGTAACAGTCAAATTCTTGTCCCATTTCAGGTGCATGGCCCAACCATCAGAAAGAATTTAAGAGCTAAGACAAAGAAATACGCTGTTAGGGAGGGAAAAGACAAAGTATATTTTAATTGGTCTTGCCTTTAACTAGAACTTAAAAAAAAAAAAAAACCCAATTGTGCAGTGGTAGCATTTATTTTTGGTGTAAAACATACTGAACCCAGAATATACCATTTTGCACTGAATAGTGAAAATGGGATTCTGAATTCTCTCCTACAGAAATGAATATTATAATAGATTTCTAAAATTCCCATCAGCATAAAATGACCTATAAATTGAAGAAAATTTTATAAAATGGTACATTTTTTCAGATTTCTACACCCAGCAGTAACCACACTCTCTAGAGACGATCTTTAAGGCACACGATCCATAAATAGGTAGGGAATAATATCAGGAGGAATCTTTTTAGGAAATGAGCCTATTTGGCAGTTCTGAGGGAGCAAGTACAAAGGAAAGACCCACATCCTGTCTCACAAGGCTTTGATGAAATCCCTTTCAAAGTGTCAAGGGCATTTTTCCCAAGAAATATAGCAAATATTACATCTGAGGAGGTGTGAGACTATACCCATTAATCATGTACAATGCTGTGTATCACCTTAATACAAAATGATACTTTAAAAATATATTGTATCTCAGGTTCTGCATTTGTTTAATGACTATGATATCTTCCAGGCAACATTTCTTTGAGATATAAATGAATACCTGAAAGGACTAGGACTAGGACTCAAAGGTTGTTATAATCCCATTTTACACTGAAGAAAACTGAGGTTCAGAGTTACCCTGTGATAACCCAGTAATAATTAACACTGCTTAGGCTATATCTCTCGTCTGTTCTGATATATTATGTTGTCTCTGTACACTGGCTTGCTTTGATTTCTCTTAATCTTGAATGGCTAGAACCTGGGAGATCCATGGATAGTCCTCAGAAATGTGTGATTTTTTTCAAAGGGGTACAAGTATTTTTAATTCTCATAGTTGATTCACTAAATAAGTTTACTGGTTGAAGAGATTATGTATTATTTACTGTTGAATTTACCATTTTATCTAATATTATGATATATATTTTAAAAAATGTCTTCATTATATATTTCATTAAGTACCTCACCTTTAGCAACTATGGCAAGCAGCTAGTACAACAGTCATTTATTCTGAGGAAATTTTATAGTACTTGAGAAGGTGATTTGTTACTTAGAAATCTGATGTTAGTGTTACTATCTCACTGACAACAAATTGAGGCAAATAAATACCCTGGGTAAATTAGATAAAGCAACTCTATGTACAATAAATTTTGTTTCGGTTTAGTTTGAGATTTTATTTTGACATGTATTCATGGCATGTATTCAGTGACTCACGTAAAAATTCTTTAAGTAAATATTCTGTGTTAAGCATATGTGGTTTAGTTTTAAGTTATAGTTATGGGGAAGAGGATAAAAACAATGCAGTTTTAAAATTTATTGTGATTATATTGAATTTTAATAGTTCATTTAACTCAGTATAATTTGTTTCTTAGATTACTAGCTAATGGTTTCAAGGATACAGCAGTATTTTATTCCTTTTTGCATCCTATCATTTGCATAATGCCTGGTAAATGGAAGAATGAGTAAATGAATGATTGGATTAGATATAACATTAAAATACTCCTGCCTGTGTTATTAGGTGCTGCTTAAAAAACTAGATGTGTAAAAAGAACATATTCCCCCTTTGTGCTCACCCCATAGTTTTCTAGAAATTATTGTAATTGAAAATCCACTGTTCTTTTTATGAAACATCTTTGATCTACCAGGGTTGTGCTATTTTCCAGAACTGGAGACTGTTAGAAGCTGATTGTCTCATCTCTCCCAAATTCATATTTTGAAACCTGGATTCCTGATTTGACTGCAGTTGGAAGTAGGAACTTTGGGAGCTCAGGCATGAATGTGGAGCCCTCATGAATGGAGGTATAGCCTATGAGAGAGACTCTGAAGAACTCCTTCACCTTCTGCCATGAGAGGACTAGGACTCAAATGGAAGATACCTATAGAATGTGGAAGAAGGCCCTCACCAGACACTAAATGTGCCAATACTTTGGTCTTGGGCTCGTTTTCTCCAGTATTATGAGCAATAAATTTCAATCTTTTGTATTCTGTCAAAGCTGCCTGAACTAAGAGTTACCTTCTCTTGTTGATGCAAGAAATGCATACCTTCCTCTCATGCATTCGTATATTCACTAGGGATCCAATCCTTACTGTTATAATTCATATTAATTTAAACTTTACATGCTGAAAATTGGTTATGGAGTATAATTGTCTGTACTGGGAGCAGAAAAATTAGTGGTCTTGTTTTACTTTCTTTATTCTCAAAGAAAGGCTAAAGGAAACTTAAATAATTGGACTGCTTCCTAAATAATATATCTAAAACAATTTAAAATGACTTTTTAAAAGAGTCTAAAAATGCTTTTATACACTAGCTCATCCTCTTTGTATTGTGCTTTTTTGCTCTTTTAACTTTAGTTGGTAATCTAGAGAGATGTGAAGAGATTCCCATTTACTTAAATATTCTAAATTTGCTCTACTTAAATGCATTTTAATCAAAAGTTAAGGAATAAAAAGATGGCTTTAAAACTCTGGAAGCCACATAAACTCATTTCAAGACCATTTTAGGAAATGAATTAAAACATGTATTTTTACAAACTGATTGTAATCAAAGTTGTAGTCACAGTGTAAGAAGATACATATCCAGAGGTAGTTGTCATCTTCTTCTAAGTGATTCTAAGTGATTTTTCCTGATATAAAGAATGCACCAAATCACAAGAGAGGTTGGAATGATTACAAAGCTAACCAGTATCTTATAATCTGATAAAATATTCTTATTTAAACTTTATGCAACTATTTATGTTTAAAACCCCTTTAAACTTGAAATTATCACCTAATACCTTCAAGTCAGAGGTTATTCAAACCAGTTAAAACCAAAGTTGACCTAAAAGTTTGTTTGTTCTACTTTTAAGACTTTTCCACTTCAATTTGAAATAAGATATTATTTTTTAAAAACTCCATTGAAATAGAATTATAACTTATGTGTATATTGCCATTGACTATAATTTTCAAATATTGCCTAAAGAAACTCCTACTTTAGTAGAAAATGATGCAGCATTGTGAAAGTACAATTGAAAATTTAGTATGTATTTTATGAAGTGGTAACCAGAATAGGCTAATTTAATTGCACATTTATCACCTCATAAATTTGTCATTTTTGTTTTTTTGTGGTGAGATTTTTTAAAATTTAGTCTTTTAGCCACTGTTTCAAGTGGATAACTCACTCAATACTACTTATACTATATACATTATGCAAACACCCCCCACATATGTATAACTTAGTGAAGTACCATGGTTTACAGTCATGTTGATGTTTTGGAAGTATAGGATTTCTATGCCTCTTAAGGTGTACTTACTTTAGTTCACCCACAATGAAAAATTCCATGGTCCTCCTCCACCATAGTCTTTTCTACATTTCCCCCAAACTTTCTCATTCCGTTCCTGTCCTCCTCCCTCTCTGGAAGTCTCAGTTCTATGATCAACTTTCAAGTTTTGATTTTAAAATTTGTCTTTGTCTGACTGTTTGTTTTCACTATATTTCACATGTAAGTGACACCAATGCAGTATTTTTAATAATAGTCACCATGTTGAACATTAGCTTCTCAAGAGTTATTCATCACAGAACTGGAAGCTGTAAATTTTTACAACTTTCTGCTATTTTCCTCATCCCATTTACTCTGTTTCTTATAAGTTTGGTGTATTCATACTACATGTATAAATGAGATTGCAAAGTACTTTTCTTTTTTCAGTCTGATATTTTACTCAGTTTATAGCCCTCAGGGTTTATTCATGTTATTATAAATGACAGCGATTTCTTTTTATGGCTGAATAATATCCACTTCCTGTATGTGTATGTATGTATATATAAATACTTATGTGTATACACATGCATGTTATACACATGCATGTTATTATATTCTCCTTATTGTAAAGAATATAGGAACATAGCTATCTATATTATCAGGTTGTTGTGTTTTACAAGTTGTCTTCTCAAATAGTTAAGCTCCTATAACTATATTAGGTCCGTTGATTTGGTTTCTACAGAAATCTTTAAAATATAGTAAAGCATTCCAAATACTTCAATAGCAGTTATTAAAAAGCTTGCAGCCTGAAAAACAAGTTTTTATTTAGAAATAAACAACCTCTCTTTTCAACTACCAAGCACGCACTATCATTTTAAACAGCTATTCAGCAGAGCATTTCTTTTCTGCTCAATGACTGGTTCAAAATGTTGCTCAGCCCGGTGGACCAGACTCCTGATTAGCTGTGTCAGGCGAGTCCTCTTAGAAACGTTGCAAAGTTGCACTTCAGTGCTTCCATTTCGACATATCCTGTTAAGGTTACACAAAGCCATTTGAAGAGGTTAATAATGCAGGAGGATAGGACGTTTTACAAGAATTTTAAGAATGTAACAAAGAAATGGTAGCTTAATGTGGTTTGGCTGATCTTAGGAATGGAGGCAAATGTTTTGAAGCTGGACAACACTTTTATCAGTTTGGTTGTTATTTTTTACATGCTACATTGTCCATTTTAACTATCTTAGTAGCTTTGTAGTAGAAACTGCAATACATCTTCATTCGTGAGAGTTACAACTGAAAACTGTGTTGCTATTATGTTATATATATATATACATCAAGTATCCTTCCCTTTTCTTTCATGAAAACATTAAATCAGAGGATTGCTATACTAAGGAATTACTGCTTTGGATGTACTGTTTGGTATCCTGTTTGTATAAAGAGGCTGAATGTAGCAGGTTTGCAAGTGAATATTCATTATTACTGCTGCTTATTCCAAGATAATTTTATTCTAAAATTTCTATTATCTTTAATTGTAAAATATTTGTATTTTTTCTCTTTGTTCTTCCCTGTTCCTAACCTTCACCCTATTTCTGTCACCTGCTTTGTCTTTATTTCCTACTTTCTTACTACTTTTCTTTCATCTTTCTCCCTCTATAAAATATTAAAATTGAAGATGATGGTAAAGTTAGTCATCAGAATTCATGTGACTATTCCTGAAATAATTTTATTGTTTGAATAATTCTCCTTATATTTTCTAACTAAATGCACAAATACATGCAAGATGAGACACTACTATTTCATTTGAATGAATAATATAATCTTAATTATCAGGTAAAAAAAAGTTAGTGCCTAGAGCAGTCCATGACTTTACCATGACCTTGCTATGTCCTAAATAGCAAGACTAAAAGTCTTGAGTGATTTCTCCTCTTCTGTAGATAAATACTATCTGACTTTCTGGTCATTAAAAAACTTCGAACACTTTAGTATACACCTATATATTTATATTATTTTCATTTATTCATTATACACTGAACTAGAGCCACCTCATTCAGTTTACAGAACATCAAATAAGATAAATGCATCTATGATACCATGTCATGTCTTTTACTACTGTTCCCTTCTACCTACTTTTCTGTCTGGGCAATTTATATTCATTTTTAAGACTCAGTTAAAAGGAGACATTACTTCTCCAATCAGGAGACTTCTCAACCCTGATAGTGTCTGGTATCTGCCTGTAACCCAACACTGTATAACTTGTATATTCTAAACCCTTGGAAGACAAGTATTTGCTTTACTCATCCTTTGATTTTTTAACTGGTTTTAGTATTACAGTGGCTTGCTTGTGAGAAAAGATTAATAAAGTGAAAGATGAAGGACTAAAATTGAGAGGCCAGAGTTCTGTTGCCTATCATTCCAGATACCAATAAGCAGAGACAGAAATCAATTCTGTAAACATTTTTATTTTTCAGAACACTGACCAGTGGTGTGAGTGAATGGTAGGCATAGCACCCTGCAGAACCTATTTTGTCATGACCATTGATCTACGGGAATAGTGGGCATAGGACCCTGAAGAGACTGTTCTATATGTTTTCTTATCTCAAGCTGACATTTTTATATTAGAGTAGACATAGACAGTTATAAGCAAATAGTCAACCAGAACAGTCCATCACAGCTAATGTTTCTGGTGCTGTTCATATCAGTCCCCAGACTTCTTGTCAGCCTCATGCTTATCTTGATCCTGGTACATCTCATGGTACCAAATGTTTGGTGTTCCTTTGGGCATCATTGGAGTAGGATTCTCAGTTTAAAGCAAAAGTTCTAGTTCAAAGAAAACAGACCAATAGTTATTCAGTGTATACATCAAACACACATATGTATGTGCACATTCCTATACTAGGCATGAAACCCTTCTCTTCCTCCCTAGACTGTGATGACTATCATGATAGTGATATTTTTTATAGTACTTACGTGCCAGGAACTTACCAGAGTACACCAATACATTAAATCAACAATAATTAAACAATATATTTAGTCTACATAATCACCATGTCTGGTATTTCTCTTATTTTACAGAAGAGAAAATTGATGTCTATAGATTTTTTCCTAGGGCATACTACTGTTCTATAGATAACACAGGGGAGATGACTGAGATAAATGGTAACCAGTAGAATTGATGGTTTCCAGTCCCAGAACATCAGGAATTACCTGAGGAATGACTGTAAAGCAATACCTGTGGAGAACTTGTGAGGTAGGGAGGGGGATGACTTTAAAACCACTCTGGTGGATATCTATCCCTAAATGGCATTGCAATTTTGACCCCCTCTGAACCTCAGAGATAAGATCCACATTGGACAATCCTGACTAGGGTGATAGATACCTTGTATTCCCAACCCCATGAGAATAGAAATCCCAAAATGCCCTACACAGACATGTGTTGGGACACTGCCACTTGGATTTGCTCCAGAAGGTGTTTTAGCCAAAGAAACTGCTCTTCTGCTTTCCCTGAATGTGGTTTTGCCACATTCTCATCTTAAAATAGCCAAGCACTGATATGATACTCTTTTAACCTGGTCACACTATTAGTGTGAAAAATCTAGCCTTGGAATCCAGAAAACTGTTAACAATATCCAAATGTATGGCCTTTCCAATTTGCTTCCTGATTTAAAAACCCTCATTATCTTCCCAATCTACATGCAGTTTCCACTCATGTTCAGAGAGAAAAAAAAATTATCCTTCATTTTATAACCCCTGCATACAATTTTAGATATTTATCTTTTATATGACCAAGCCTATTCTCATATTAAAATAATGGGACTGGAGTTCCCATCTTTGTGTCCTTACATCTCAGGTGCTTAGTGTCATCATTCCCTATATTTCATGAACTTGAATTCCTGAAAGGGGACAGTGTGAATAAAGAAGGAGTTTGGTAGCCATGTTGAAGGGGGAAAACTGATGCCATGAAGGAGGATGATTCTTGTGGTCTTTTGGCTCATTTTTCCATCTCTATTGCTTTGGCAAGCAGTAGCATCTTGCTGTCTTGGGATACAGACAGCTACTATCTGGAACTTATGGACTCAGCAGATAGGTGACACTATTTGAATGTTTATTATCTCTTTTCCTCCCAATTTTGAGTTCTGTTTGAACTTTTGCTTGATCCCTAATAGGAAATGTCTTGAATTCATTTTGGCATCTCTGCCTTTGGACTTTCATCATTCTGCTTTGGTTATCCACACGTTGAAATCCTTTTTTCCCCTCATCTCCCTCTCTACTTCCTTTGAATTTCTCACAGTTAAAAATCTTTGTACACACTCGAGTTGGATTATTTTCCTTTGATGTTTATGGGTCAGCTTGAACCCATTGAAGGAGCAGTATGGGATTTTTCTCCTTAAAAGTTTGGTATTCCTGTGTACCACTCAGTTTTGTACTTATCATTTCAAAGGTTGTCTATCCAACCACTGCATTCAGCTACTGGAGAAAAGTCCTGCTCTATTTTGAGATGCTCAATCTTCATAATTTCTTCGAGTACCTCCAAGATGGTTCCTCCTTGAGATAAATATTCCTTAGTGCCAAAGTATGTAAAAAATACTGGTTAGACAGAGGCAAATTTTAAAAACCATTGCTCTTTGTTTATATGCATAGATGAAAATATTAGAACAGAATCCGTAGAAACAAAACTAGCTCCAAGGTACTAAACAAAAAGAATACAATAATGACTTGCTTTATGGAACGCTGCATGTTCCTTGTAGTGGATTCCCCTTTTGTCTTTTGGCTTTATTTATTAGAAAAGCAAATTTTTAGAACAGGTGTGGTAGAGGAGCAATAAAGATCAAGTTGTCAGCACATAGCTTCCTAACTAGATAGTTTATAAGATTAATGCATCTGCCTGTGTGTGATGAATTGATAATTCTAGCTCCACAGAAATGGAACATCATGGATAGCTATGTACGCTTTATTACATACTCTGTGTCCTATTTTTGAATGGGACAGAGAATCAATGTCCTTTTATTAGTTTCTGTATTTTGTTTTATGAGTCCTTTTCCTGAATATTATTTTCATTGATGAATAGTTCATATTAAATAACTGGTCATCTCATGAAAAAAGCTAGACACTTGGGATCAAGCACGCTAGTACAAGGGCAACTGAAGGTTATATGACTATATTTGTCAGTTCATAAAAGAAAGCAAAACTGGGTTCCCATTTTTAATAGCAGGAAAGGACTCAAATTTAATACACAAACAATTTAAGCCATAATAAGTAAAATAAGGATTAAAACAAAGATATATACTAGCTTTGAATAGATAACACTCTGAAAGTTTCATAATGGAAAACTGTGTTCTGTCATGGGCACTTCTTTCTCAACTCCCCCTCCACTTCTTCTAACTTTCTGAGGCATGGAAATTGGTAATCATGTAATGATAGCATTTTAGACTAACTGAAACTGCTTTTTCAGTAGATTAGAAGAAGGTGAAGAATTTATGATACTTAAGACGAACATATAGAAATCATTTCTGGTGCCACTTAAGGGTCATAACATAAATTGTTCAAATTTTCTCTTGGTCTCTGTGGACTCCAAAATAGGATTTATCAAATAGTTAGAGGAAAGAAAGCCTGTGTACTGCCATTGAATTCACACTATGTTCTGTGTTGGAGCATACTATTGTATAGATATACAATAAAACTGTCATAAGAGTGAATTTTTTGTTAGAAGAGGATTTAAATGCTAATAATATTACTACTTAGTTTATGAATTTGAAAAACTCGTTGATCTCTCTTACTTGCAAAATATAAATTCAAAATTTTAAATATCTAGCATAATGAAATTTAGTTGAAAACCAGATCTATAATACATGTATATTTTTTAAATGTTTTATTGATAAGAACAAAAATTCAAAACCCTTACCTATTTTTTATATTAAACTAAGGTCTGATGAAACTTTCTTGCATCATGAGATCAAAACCACAAACTACTAGATTAAAATAAAAAAAATAAGATTGTTCATATTTTAATTTAAAACAAACAGAAACTTTGGAAGCATAATTTCTCAGAAAAGAAAATTTGTATTTTACATGATATTATTATTGTCATAAAGGTTGTTAAGATTTTTGCACCATTTTGGCGAAAATTCACTAAACATATTAATACTATTCTTTTTTTTATATGTCACTTATTGTGACTCGTAGTCAAATAATTCTAAAAATTAGAATTCAACTAATTCTAAAGTTTTCCTTTTTAAATAAATTTGTAACATGCTTCTCTCTTTCCTCTAGCTCCAATATTAGATAACTATATCTTTCCCATTCAGCATTTTGTATTTTAACATTTGTTGGTATACTAGGTTATAGACTTTCCTTTTAATTTATACAATAAGGTCAGTATGGTGAAGAGATGAGCCTGGGGTGGGTGTTTAGATGTTAGTATGAACACAGAAGAACAGAAAGCATAGCTAACACATGTTGCTAAAACTAATAATGCAAACTTACTGATGATGCTCTCTTCTTTGCATAGACAAATGCTTGATTTCTAAGATCAGTGCCCACTGTCTGTAAGTGTATTGATTGTAAATAAAATTAAGACTTTATGAACACTACTTAGTGTTCATAAACATGAAGATAATGATGCAGTTCAGACTCAACTTGTTAGATGCTTTATGACATTGCTTAATATACATTTCCTCCAGGATTTTTTTAGAGGTAATGAATGTTATAGTAACACCAAAAGTCATTTCTACTACAAAGTCTCTGAACTCTCAATTCTATTTAGATGCTTATTGTGTATACTGGAAATATTTTTCTATACAAGCAGTTAAAGGTTCTTATTCTGATCATATGCCTATTTCAAATGAATAAACAAAAAAGGTTTATTTATTTGAAATAATTTTATATCAAACAAGGAGGAATGAATTTGTCCATTTAAAGCATGACCAAAAATGTTAACCAAGTGTTAATTTTATTATCATAATTCTGCACTAAAATTATAAAGGTATACAAATGCTAATTTTAAAATATATAAAGTAATACTTTATCCATACATGCACCTATGTTGTACAATAAATTTGAATATTTATGAGTTTTTCAGAAACAGATATTAAAAAAGAACAAAATTTCTGAGATAAAATTTCTTTGTTAAAGTAAAGACTGCAATTTTTTATAATATTAAAAATAAGAGGAGACCATGACTGTTTCTTTCTTTTGGAATAGCATTAATTTAGCAAATGAGGTTTCTTTATTATAAAATAATGTTAAGAGAAAATTAAATTAAGGTAAGTTTAATTTACACTTAATATGCCTTATTGGGGAAAGAAGAAAATAACAATGGGAGAGCTCACTAATATTGATAGACCCATAGTAGAAATTGTTCTTTCTCATACATTTTTAATATATAACCCCTGATTTCTAATTCACTTAAGAATTTTATTGGTTTATTGGCAATTTGGACATGTTTTCTCTACGATTTCCCTTTTTGTTTTCACCTTTCCTTTAAGTAGTTTTTCTTTCTGCTTATTAATATGTACTTTTATTCTGAAAACTAATATTCTGTATTTATGTGAATATTTATGATGAAAAGGTAAAGATGGATTGGAAAATATGTAAGACACTTTTATATTTAGGATTGATGAGCAGCCTTGGAAAAGGAGGGACTATTTATGGAAAGCTGTGTCAAATCTAAATACTTTTATTGCTAAAATAATTGAAGTAAGCATGATAATGTGATAAATTCTGTTTAATTCACTTGAGACTGGAACTACTTAGGAGTTTAGATTTGTCAGGGGTGAGAGTCTTGGTGGGCCACCAGCTAAACTCATAGATTCAAATCAAGAGTAGTGGGACTATGGATTGACATGTAAAAAGGTGATAAACAAAAACCACATTCACACTTGAGACTACTAGCAGCAACATTATTTATAGTTATCCTAATTTCTTCTTTTCTTTAGTTTTCTCAAAACAAGAAACTAATGAAAATTCTGGAGTGCTGTACACCATTTACAGATTAGACGACTTGTGTTGTGAGAATAAAAAAAAACACAAAAAACATTTACCTCTTGCCTTATTGTCTCCTGCAAACTAAAAACAAATCTAGCATTAAGAGCCTCAAAATATGTGATAGCGCCGCTGCCCCTCCAAAATGTTTACCTATAAAAATAGTAATCACCTGTGAGCAATCCCTGCCCCCAATTACCTCTCAAAAACTATTGTTAACCAATTTATTTGTCCCCCTCACCCCCTCACCGTTTGCCTTCCTTTAAAATTCGCCCAACCCTTTCCCTGTCTCTATAAACACCCCTTTCTTTTGTTAATCAATTATCATTTGATTCATTACTGCCAAATTTACCCTTAGCAGCTACAGCTAAATATCTCTCTCTCACGGTCTCTTTCTTGTACCTTGCGCTCAGTGTTAAGCACTGAAGCAGTTGTTCCCAGGTTGTTTCAACTGCCTGTGACTTTCTTGGATCCAGTTGTCATGGTGAGTGGCTTATAGTTCACGATTGGGTTCATTATCTAAACTTTCTACAGTTGAAGTGGGAAACGGCTGATAAGCCCCAGTTATGTGCCACTGTGGGATTGTTCTCCATCAAAGGAAGTGCCCTTACCAAACTTACACCCTCTCCCTAGGCAGTTAACCAGAACTAGACAGTGGACAAGGGTAAAAATCTAAGTTCTTCAACTCAAATCAAAGTTCTCAGATAGGCCTTTCCACTGCCAAATTTCTCAGAAAGAAAGACAAAACTCATTTTTGCCTCTGCAGCACCATTTAACCGTGTCTTATAGGCTCACTTGTGTCTCATGCTTCTTAAAAAGCAGTGCTCATGATTGCACTCTTCAATCAGCCAAACCCCAGAAGTTCAGAACTGTTTCCAGGAGACCCTGTCTATGACAAAATTCTTATCTGTAAAAGATAAAAATAGAAGAAAGTATCTTTAGTTTACTTTAGGTTGTCAGCATATCTCACTAGGTAAGAAAAGAAAGGAAAAAATCAGGAGAATCTCTCCATGAATAAGTGAGTGATTTGGAATGCAGTATGCTTGTGCGTGATGTGTGATGAATTTGGGACAGTTCATAAACCTAGAGACTCATCTCCATCAATGAAATTCCTCGAGGAAAATTGTTCTATTTCCAGACATTAAGAGTTTTAAACAATACAGATTTTATTTTATTTTGCCATTTGCTATTATTCAGTATCTATTAAACTTTCCTTATAGGACAGATCTTCCAAATAACACAGACCATACAAAAAAGATACAGTCCCCAAATTCAAAGAACTAGAATATAGACAGTGAAAGTGATGGTGGAATAGTGATTTATGTAGGACCCTATACAAATAGATGAGAAAAATAGAGATGTGGTGTGGTGGAGCATAGTTAAAAACTTCTTGAAGCAAAGCATTGTTATTTATTCATTTACAAAGGATGAAAAAATTATTTAGGTAGCAGATATGGGAAGTGGGATATGAAGGCATTTTATATAGGAAAGATGTTCTGAGATACTTGAAGGGTGTAATTTTGATGGCAGTTCAGCATTACTTACAGAAACATGTCACAAGCTCTGTCTAGAGCATTAGGTAGAGTCAGGTAGTGATGTTTTCTGGTATAGCGAAAATGAGTTTGAATTTAACCTGCCTTCCTTGAATAAGTTAAAGTAATGTCCTGATCAGACATGCATTTTACAATGAGTGCTCTGAATAGTAGGCTACTAATATATTCATCTTTCATTTAAAGTTAAAAAGAACACAAGATCCTAGATAACTAGTTACTGACACACAGAGTGTTTCTACCCCTTTTCTAAGACTCTCACAGATAACCAGATCTGTGTCAAGATGATGATAAGGATGTGAGGGGTAAGAAATTAATAAGTGAAGCACCCCGGGGCTACAACAGACCTGACACTGAATAGTCACCAAAACCCAGTTTCTTATAACAGAAAGGGAGGTCCTACAAAAATTAAAATGAAATTTACAAGACATTAAATTTCATAGGAGGACCAGCAAGGATATGATCAGAGAAAAAGTTTGAAAGGACTAAGGGGCGGGGGGAGGGGGGGTGGAGGCAGCAATCCTTAAATATAAGCCAGAAAAAAACAGAGTATAATGGAGTCCAGGTGAAGCCAACCTTAGAAAGTCTGCTCAGAATTTAAGAGAGCTCAGCTGATGATTTCAGGATGGTCAAGTCTAGAGCAAAGGGCACCAAGGAAAGTCTTGGAAAGGTCATAGAAATATAGCAGATGTTAATCAGCACAAGATCTAAACTTTGGGGAAGGGAAAATAAATTTCCTTCTACGTTTCTCAGTTCTTTGTTAAGACACCTGCAGTATCTAGGTAATATTTATAATAAAATAAAAGAAATTTGTGTACATGTAGACCAAGGGGAGTGAGTGACTCCCACAGTTGACTAAGAATTCTAAATTAATGCCTCACTGGGGAAGAGGAAGGAAAGCACAGGTCATTAGGGGACAGTCAATGATTTTTAGGGAAGATGAACAGGGTCTTAGAAGATAGGGTGATAATTTGTGACAAAGCTTGTCTGTGTGTATGTCAACTTCTAGTCTCTTTTCTTGTGATTAGTCAATCGTCTCTGGTTAATTAAACTCCTGGGGAGAGGATTTCTGAGAATTCCATTCCTTTTGGTGAATTTGTTTTTAAGCAGATAAAACAGTTCTGAGAAAAGCTCTCCCTGCATTTGTTGTTTTTCAAGTGTGTATAGCTAAAATAATCAATACACCAAAGCAGCATATTTTCGGGCAGTAGGTTCTGAGTAATCAGTCATATTTGATGCAGCAAGTTCTATTACCCTTCAAAAATTCCCATCATTCAGAGCATAGAGCCCCTTCCTTCTTCATTCACCCTCCTCTATTCTACCTCTTCTTTTATCTTCTCCTCCCTCCTGTGCCTACTCCCCCTCGTCTTTTTTCTCTTCTCTCACAAGGAAAACTGAAGTAAGTAATGTCAATAGTGAAACGATCCATTCTCATATATATTATTTACCTCTGTCTCTTTTTTTGAGCATATTCATTATAGTTATTTTAAAGTTCTTATCCCATAACTATTATTTACTAGATAACATGTGATTTTCTTCTTTTATCTTTTTCTTTCTGTTCAGACTTGTACTTATTTTGTAAATTATTTGAGAACTTATAAGATAGTCATAGAAAGAAGGATGACTTCCTTCTACAATTAGGTAAATAGCATGGAAGAGGCTGATCATTTCAATCCAATAAAGGATTATGTTTGTGTAGACTGAAATATACTTTTGGTAAAATTCAGTCTACCTCACTCTGTTCACCCTGTTTATAGTGCATAGCCCTTCCAGAATAGTTATTTTCCTTGAACAATAAAATGATGCCAGGCAACTTACTTTGCCCCTTGAGAAGCTTTCAGGTTTTCTCTCACCTCTGTACTAGGCAGCTTCAAAATTTGTGAAATAATTTGTGATGTGGTCAATCCCATATTCAAGTACACAAGTGTACTTACTTCTTTAGTGTGTTTATGTCTTCTGATTACTGAGAAATTGAAAGAGAATCCCTTAGTCTTTGAGTTCAACTGAGTTCCTTCTATACGATTATGCTGCATCAGAACCCAGCAAATGTCCATGTATTTGCGTTCACATTAAGGTCAAATTTCACCCATTATAAGGATAAAAAGATTTTCTAGTTTCTCCTTTTCCCAAGAAGAGTCTTTCTGCTTTATAAGATCTTGGCTCCTTCATTCATGTTCCCAATGGCAAATATCCCCAGAAACAGAGTCACCTATTAACATCAGGTTAGTGGACTTTTTTTTGTTTGATTGTTTGTTTGTACTTATAGGTACCTGGGCTTCATTGCTTCTGCAATTTTTTTATGCCTCAAAATTTTGTATTTTATTTTGTAATCTGGCATTTTTCAAGCTGGTTGGTAGAAACATTGGCTTTTGCAACTTACTTTACCACCAATTTTCATGTCAAAATAATTCTAGACAATGTTCCCTCCCAACACAGGAGTAAATTTACTTTCATCATCCATTGATTTTAACAATGCATAATGAAGAAAACATGCATTTATTAATACTTTTAAATAAATTTGAATTTATGAGCATTTAAAAAACA
This sequence comes from Uropsilus gracilis, assembly GCA_004024945.1. NCBI lineage: Eukaryota > Metazoa > Chordata > Mammalia > Eulipotyphla > Talpidae > Uropsilus > Uropsilus gracilis. Next base: position 47,991 of record PVHY01007239.1, read on the forward strand.
ACACAACACTTTTGTTATGTTACTTTTTCAGACAGTAGACAAAATATTGTGGCATATAACTTCATACAACACTTGCATGGCCACAATTTATTGATTTCCAACCTTGGACTAGATAGTTTTTTTAAAATATACTCAAAATCAGTAACCTGAAGATGCTGAAATATTATATGAGGCATATTACAGTTCTAATAATTTATTTGAGCAAATACTGACCAGAATATGAAGCAATGCAGAAGTAATTATGAGTTCTCTTTAAACATTATCCAGGGGAGCCTTTTACAGAGAAAAGGCAGAAGCGAAGCAGGGGAATTATTTGCTTGGCTGTCACTCAAATATTTACCTTATTTAACAAGTATTTCTGTAATTCCCCTTAGATTTTAATTCCCTAACTTGGACATATCCAGGTTTAGATTTGGGTTGGTTTACTAGGCTGATACTTCCATAGAACCACTTCAGTTTTATTTCTCTTATTTAATTAACAGCTGAATTATTTCATCAAGCTGCCAATTCTGAATCCAGATCTGAAAACCCTGCAACCTCTTCACTTCAAAGTGAATTTGTAAGCAAATCATATAGTATATTTAACTGTACAATATATGTCTTGGTCTTAACATTCTGAGTGAAACCATCTCAATTTCCATCATGAGTCTCCCTTGGGTACTCAAGTAAGAGAAAGAGAGGGTTAATTTAAATTCCAGGAATCAGGATGCCTGACAGGAACAAGGTATGCATAATTAAAAAGAATGCATTATAAGAGAAGGAAACATTAAAACCTAACTTCTATAAGTTAGAGGCAGATTTGAGACCTTCTGAGATTGTCCATTGCTTTGCATAACTTCATATACTTTTGCTCTAATAATCTTTGTTGCTTGTTTTATTATTAACACTCCATGACTTTTTTTAAAGTCACTTTAAGACATTCTTTTTTTTATTAAAAAAATTTAATTTATTTATATATAAATTTCACAACATTGTAATTACAGGGGTTTACCCCTCCCTCCCCTCCATCCCCCACCCTTTTCCCTCCTGTTCAAAGTTGTCCACTTCAGTCTGGTGCTTAGCTTGTTTTGACTTTTCCTCAAGTCCTTTGTTTATTTTTTCACTATATCCCATATATTAGTGAAACCATTTGGTTTCTGTCTTTTTCTTTATGGCTTGTTTCTGCTAATACGATTTCTTCTAAGTACATCCATGTTGTTATAAATACGTAGAATTTGTCATTTTTGATTGATGAGTAATATTCCATTGTGTATATATACCACATCTTTTTCATCCAGTCATCTGTTTTGGGGCATTTAGGTTGCTTCCATGAACTTGCAATTATAAATTGTGCTGCAATAAACATCCGAGCACAGATGTCCCTTTGTACCCATATTGAGGTCTCTTTTGGGTAAATTCCCAAGAGAGCAATTGCTGGGTCAATTGGTAGTTCCATTTTCATTTCCTTTCTCTCCACATCCTCGCCAGCAATTCTTGTTGTCCCTTCTTTGGATGTGGGCCATTCTTACCAGTGTAAAGTGGTATCTCATTGTGGTTTTAATTTGCATTTTCCTTATTACTAGCGACGTTGAGCAATTTTTCATGTGCCTGTTGGCCATTTGTATTTCCTCTTTGGAAAAGTGTCTTTTTAGTTCTTCTCCCCATTTTTTGATTGGGCTTTTTGATTTGCTTTTGTTTAGTTGTGTGTGTTCCTTGTGGATCATCGTTATTAATCCCTTGTCACTCATGTGGAGGGCGAAATTTTTTTCCCATTAGGATGGGCATCTTTTAGTTTTTTCTGTTGTCTCTTTTGCTGTACAGAAGGTTTTTAGTTTGATGTAGGCCCATCTATTTATGTTTTCCTTCATTTTTTTGCCTTCTGTAGATGTTTCTAGAAAGGGATTTCTGATCTGTAATTCATGGATTGTTTTGCCCAAGTTTTCCTCTATGTATGCTATGGTTTCAGGTCTGATCTCTAAATACATTATCCATTTTGAGTTGATTTTTGTACATGGAGTAAGGGGGTCTTCTTGGTTCATTTTTTTGCATGTCTTAGTCCAATTTTCCGAGCACCATTTATTGAAGAGGCTATCTTTGTTCCAAGGTAAATTTTTCACTCCTTTGTCGAAGATTAGTTGACTATATATGTGTGTTTTTATTTCAGGGCACTCAATTCTGTTCCATTGGTCTGACTGTCTGTTTTTGTACCCCAATACCATGCTGTTTTAATTATTATGGCTTTGTAGTATAGCTTGAAGTTTGGAGTTGCAATACCTCCATTCTCTTTTTTTTTTTGGTCAGGAAGTTTTTTGATATACGAGGTCTTTTGTTATTCCATATGAATTTTAGCAATTTTTGTTCTATCTCTTTAAAAATGTCATTGGGATTTTTATTGGGATTGCATTGAATCTGTAGATTGCCTTTGGTAGGATGGTCATTTTGATAATATTAATTCTTCCAATCCATGAACAGGAAATGTATTTCCATTTCCTTATGTCTTCTTCTATCTCTTTTAGGAGTGTACTAAAATTTCCTTTGTATAAGTCTTTCATGTTTTTTGTTAGGTTTATTCCCAGGTATTTAATTTTTTTTGGTGAGATTGTAAATGGATTGGTTTTTCTGATTTCTTCTTCTATTTGACATTTTGCATATAGGAAAGCCACTGACTTCTGTGTGTTGATTTTGTATCCAGCTACCTTACTGAACTAGTTTATTATTTCAAGTAGACTTTCTGTGGATTTTGGGGGGTTTTCTATATAGAGAATCATGTCATCAGCATATAATTATAGCTGCAGTTCCTCTTTGCCTATTTGTATCATTTTTATATCTTTCTCTTGCCTTATCACCCTAGCTAGAACTTCCAGTACAATGTTAAAGAGTAGTGGGGAGTGGCTAGTTCCAGATCTCAACTGGAATGCTTTAAGTTTTTCCCCCATTTAGGATGATATTTGCCATAGATTTGTCGCAGATGTTTTTTATCATGTTGAGGTAAGTTCCTTTAATCCCTAATTTTTCAAGGGCTTTTATCATGAATGGATGCTGGACTTTGTCAAATGCTTTCTCTGCATCTATTGATATGATCATGTGGCTTTTGTTATTCTCTTTGTTGATGTGGTGGATTATGTTAATTGATTTCCAGGTGTTAAACCATCCTTGTGCCCCTGGGATAAATCCAACTTGGTCATGGTGAATGATGCTTTTAATGCATCGTTGGATTCGGTTTGCCAGGATTTTGGTTAAGATTTTTGCATCTGTGTTCATTAAGGATATTGGTCTATAGTTTTCTTTCTTGGTGCTGTCCTTATTTGGTTTTGGTATGAGTGTGATGTTTGCTTCGTAGAATGTGTTTGGCAGTTTTCCTTCTTTCTCAATTTTTTGGAAAAGCTTTAGTAGCGCAGGCATTATTTCTTCTTTGAATGTCTGGTAGAATTCATTTGTAAAGCCATCAGGTCCTTGGCTTTTTTTTTTAGGTAGAGTTTTGATGATTTCTTCAATTTCATTGCTTGTGATTGGTTTATTTAAGTTTTCTATATCTTCTTTGTTTAATTTTGGGGAGTTGTATCTTTCTTAGAATCTATCCATCTCATCCAGGTTGTTGTATTTATTTCCATAGAGTTGTTCATAGTACTCTCTTATTATCCTTTGGATTTCTTTCATGTCTGTTGTAATTTCTCCTCTTTCGTTTGTGATTCTGTTTATTAGGATTTTCTCTCTTCTTTCCTTTGTGAGCTTTGCAAGGGACTTATCAATTTTGTTTATTTTTTCAAAGAACCAGCTTTTGGTTTCGTTAATCTTTTAGATAGTCTTTTTGATTTCTATATTATTTATTTCTTCTTTTATTTTTGTTATTTCTTGTCTTCTTCTGGATTTGGGGTTTTTCTGTTGCTCTTTTTCCAATTTTTCAATTTGGTAGATTAGGTTGTTTTTTTGGTTGTTTTCTTGGTTTTTGATATGGGCCTGTATTGCTATGAACTTTCCTCTTAGATATGCTATTGCTGCATCCCAGACATTTTGGAATGCTGTCTTCTTTGTTGTTTGTTTCAAAGTAAGTTTTAATTTCTTCAGTTTCCCATTCTTCCTTTAAAAGCATGTTGTTCAGTCTCCAAGTGTTAGATGTTCTTCTTTTTTCCTTTTCATTGTTGATTTCTAGTTTGATACCCTTGTGGTCTGAAAAAAAGGTTGGTATTATTTTAATCTTTATGTATTTATTCATGTTTGCCTTGTGGCCTAGTATGTGGTCAATTTTAGAGAATGATCCATGTGCATTTGAGAAGAAAGTGTAGTCTGTCTTTGTGGGTGTAGCATCCTGTAAATGTCTATTAGGTCCATTTTGTTAGGTCTTCTTTTAAGGCTTCTGTGTCCTTGTGTAGCTTTTGTTTTGTTTATCTGTCCTTTGTTGAGAATGGGGTGTTGAAGTCTCCTACTACATATGTGTTTTCATCTATATTTGTTTTCAGCTCTCTTAGTAGCTGTCTTATAAATCTTGGTGCTCCCACATTTGGTGAGTATATGTTGATAATTTTTAAGTCTTTTTGGTTGATTGCCCCTTGAACCATTAGGTAGTGGCCATCTTTATCTTTTATTACTTTTTTATTTTGAAATCTGCTTTGTCTGCTATAAGAATGGTGACTCCTGCCTTTTTTGGGGGGTCATTTGCTTGTATAATTGTTTTCCATCCTTTTACCTTCAATCTATGCTTGTCTTTCTGGATCAGATGTGTTTCTTGAAGGCAGCAGAATGTTGGGTTCTGTCTTTTAATCCAGTCCGCAACTCTGTGTCTTTTGATTGATGAGTTTAGCCCATTGACATTTAATTATTGATGTTTGAGGGTCCAATGATGGGTTTCCTGTGATCATTTGGGGTTCTGTTTTAGTTTGTTCTTTCTTTTCTTTTATTTTTTTGTTCCTTTTATTACTTCAACATTGTCCAAAACCTTTCTCAGCATTGTCCAAAGTCCTTTCCCCAGATTGCCCAAAAATCCTCAGTCTATCAGTCCTGATCATCGCACCAATGTCCAGTCAGAGTTCATCTCCAGATGCTTGAAGACATGTTCCTTTGGCTGCTCCCTGGGCTTTCTCCTCCTTATCTTCCATGCTATGTTCTTCTTGTCTCCTTCAGGTAGCAGGAACTTCATGGTACCGGACCCAACCAAGTTCACTTTCTTTTCAGGCCTGTCTTTTGCACAGCCTCTCGCAGACACAAGTTAAACTCAGCAAAACAAACTCCAACACAGAGTTCTAATCTGCAAACTCCATAACTGCATTCAGCACACATGCTGCCAACCTGGACCAGCCAAGGGTAGCAGGTCCCCGGTGGCCACATGGCCAAGCTCACATGGCTCACATCTTTACAAGATGGCCGATTCCCATCTCTCCTCCACTGAATCTCTCTCTCCGGTCTCCATATTGGAAAATCAAGACATTAATTCTTGATCTCCATTAACAGGCATTAACAGGTACAGATGAATCCTTTTTGCTTTTTTTTTTTTTTTTTTTGAGAAAGGTCTCGCTATTTTTGCCTATGGAACCGCAGTCTCTCGTTGCCCGGGGTACCACAGACTCAAGCAATCCCCAGCCTCAGCTTCCCAAGTAGCTGGGATTACAGGTGCATGTCACCACGCCCAGCTATATTTTTTTGGAACTAGGTCTCTCTATGGGCCCCAGGCGGGACTCAAACCGCGATTCCTAGCCCCAGCCACTTCATAGGCTGAAGCTTACAGGCATGAGCCACTGTGCCCGGCCTAAGTCCTTTTTGCAATGACACTTTTGTACCTCTTTTGCCCCATTTTTTTTTTTTTGTCCCAAGATGATGACCCCGTTACCATCTTGGAGATGTTTATTTTGTTGGTAAAGCTCTATGATTATTGGTTCCTGTAAGCAAATATAACTCAAAAGGCATTTTTACTGAAGATGTCTTCTCTTTGATGATTTATAAAGACCGGTTGAATTCTTTAAACATTTTTGAACTCAGAAACACATTCTATGAACCAGGGGGTTGTTACCACAAAGGAAGCCATTTATTAACATGTGGAGCCACCATTGGAGAACTCAAATTAACATTCTAACTAAACTAGATCCTTCTCAACAGATGAGTGAAGGAAGGTAATATAGGGAAGAAAAGTGTTCAGGGATGTGAGGGGAATAGGGAAGATTCCTTCATTCTTGGGTATAGGAAAGCATGGCCAATCTGTGAACAGACATACCATTATCTATGACTTTCTTAGAATAGTTGTTTCCTTCTGTGGTATCAATTTGAACTGGCCCTAGGGCCTTTATCAGACACCAGTGTTATCACTATATTCATAGGGAATAGAAATATGTCCTCAATAATTAAGGTACCCATCACCATAGCCCTAAGGAAAGAGTATAGTAGTTATTAAGGCAGGATTCAAGTCATTATTTTGGTCCCAATCCAGCTCCACTCTGTGATAAGAACTATTGGAATAATTATAAAGCATGTCAGAACTGACCCAGCAAAGAAGTCAACAGGATAGTTGGTTCAGGGTCTTTGTAGAATGAAAATGAAATATTAGATATTAGCATCTCACTACAGCATCTGACATGTCCTTTGAATGGGGTAATCGCCCCTCACATGGATTCCTTTTAGGAAATGTCCTACCTTAGCTTGAAATTTAAATTGTACTCAGTGAAATGAGTTTCTGAAGAGTTAATAGTTTGAACAAAAAATCAGAACAAAGGAGATTTCTTATAGAAATCATTTGCAAAAAATAAGTTCCATTGTAAAATGTAAGGATTAATGTGTTAATCAAAGCTTTGTGAACTCTCACATTAAGCAGCTTTGTTATGCTAATTCACTTGTAAATGAAGAATGGAATGATTCTTCCATTATTGAATATCATTCTTGAAAGCCTGATTTAGAAAAATAAGGATGTCCTTTATGCTTGCAAATGATGCTTAGTTTTAGATCAGAAATCTATTTTAGCAAAAAGTCATCTTATTTTGTTAAGTTGTTCCATACCCATTTAGCTTTATATTTAGATTTATTTGGTCCATGAAATTTCTAAAGTAGATATATGCTCAGGAAATTAATAAGGCAAAATAACCTTGGGAATTTATTTTCTCACAGTCTCCCATTAAAAGATCAGTGTATAGTAAATGAAGCAAAAGTCAATGTATTTACACCAGAGGTCAAATGACTGATTTAGGAATTATATAGTCAAAATTGTTGTAAGGTTTACACTTTAACACTTCCCTTTGATTTTTAAAAATTTGAACTGTGATAAATATTTAAAAATTGAAAGATTAACAAAATCTTAAATTCGGAGGTTTTGTAAAAAATTATATGTGCTAATACTAAGGCAGAGTGTAAGATTAGGGCTGCATATATTTTCACCCACTATATATAACCCCATATATAACCCCAACCACTGCCTGATAGCAAACTTCAACAGCTGCTAGAGCAAACAAAGCCAGAAGTCCAGCTTGCTCTCGCTCTCTCTCCCACTTTCCCTTTCTCTCCTTCTATCTCACTCTCTCAGTGTGTAGTCTATGGGTAGTCCTGTCCAAAATTCTTCAAACTGATATATATTTTAATAAAGGTTACTTTATCTTTCTATTCTATTACATTTAGAGCTTGCTTTGTACAGATTATATATGTGTATCTACACAGATAATACAGATCTTCACCTATGTGTTTCATTGTAGAACAGAGATTTGGGTGGGAAAATATTTATAATAAAACATATTGAATCTGATGGAGCCTATAATCACCATTTTGAAATATAAAATAAAAGAATCACTCAACTTGAGTGACTCAGAACTCAGGGAGAGGCAAGAATGAAGATGAGATTAAATGTACAACACAATTAGTATTAGTACTAACTTAAGGGAATAGGATGGTTAGATATACTACTAGTCTTTACTACACTTAAAGACAAGGCATACCTTGTAACAATTCATCAAATATCTATAGGAGAGAGTTTTAGAATATATTTCTGAATAATTACTATTTTCCATATTTCCACTGCATTGTCCTTGTTTGACTCCTTATATACAGAGGTATACATTTCCAAGCAGTTAATGTTGACATATGTTCAATGTCCAATGTTCTCAGAGTCAGTTGCCATTTGTATATGGAGCCTGACAGATACTGGATGCAGAATCATGATGAGATTGGGAAGGGCCTTAGGCAAGGAGCATACAGTCATATTTGTTATGAATAGTGCAGCTCACTTCTCTTGCCTACTCTTTTATCTCTGATTTTAAAATTACAGACTAGATAGTGGGATCCCAGTCAAACATAGCAGATGACTTGACTTTGATCTTTGAAACAGTCAAGCTTTTAGTAATGTTTTTTATTTGTGGGACAAATTACTCTGGCAATGCATGTTGAGTTCTCCATGTGCCAGGTGAAGCTAATGTTGCTATGCTTTACTATAGTCTCTTACTATGTCTTGATTTTTCTCTACACAATGATTTAGAGCTACTCATATTTGATCCTAAGAGTAACAGCAAGAAACTTCTTATCTCTGGTTTTCAGATGAGGGAACTAAAGAAGGAGGTTATATTACTTGGATAAGACCAGTCAAACTATCAACAGGTTGGAAACAAATATCAGATCTCTCAAAGTCATCATTTGTATTCTAAAAAGATATGCCACCAAATCATGCAGAGATACTTTTGAGGAAATAGCTCTGTATCCTTTTGAATCTTAATTACTTAAAGTCAGGTTCAATGCAATAGAAAACTGTAGAAATTTACACTACTTGAAAAACATTTGTGTAACGATATTAGATAATTTGAGTAGCACTCACAAAGCAACTTGATAGTTATGTGCAAGTGGTGCTTGACCCAGGTACTGACATCAAATGTATGAGTTCTACTTGAAAAAAAAAATTTTTTTTGAGACAAGGTCTCATTTTTGCCCATGGAGCCTCAGGCTCTTGTTGCCCGGGGTACCACAGACTCAAGCAATCCCCAGCCTCAGCTTCCGGGTTGCTGGGATTACAGGCACACACCACCACACCCAGCTATTTTTTTTTTTTTTTTTTTGGGAATTAGGTCTCGCTATGGGCCCCAGGCGGGACTCAAACTGCGATCCTTAGCCCCGGCCGCTTCATAGGCTGAAGCTTACAGGCATGAGCCACCGTGCTGGGCTTCTACTTGAAATTTAATACTAACCTATCTGGTGTTGTTTTAATAACTTTAATGCTTTTTATTTTATATGATAAATATATATGAAGAGAAGACACACAGTAATCTCCAAAATAAACTGCAAACATAATGATGGAAATACAATCAACATTTTGTAGCATCAATCCATATTGTAAAAATACAGAAATTATAGAGATCAAATTATAGAAAGCATCAACATTATGTCCCTGTTAGGCTATTGTTTCTTTTTAGATTTTTTTTTACCACGACACTTCCTACAGTCCAATCTTCATATTTTAGAATTATAAGCATGAGGAAGGAAAGTCTATTTTTATTTTTCCTCTTTATATGCCCTGCAAAAAGACTTGCACATAGTACCTACTTCAATGTTGATTGTATAAGAGGAAATTTAAAATTCTGAGATTATTTTGATTAATTATTATTAATAAATTTTGATTAAGACACTTCTAGATCAAAGAGTTAAGAAGATCTCCATCTAAGCTATCAGTGTGCATAGTTAAATATGAAAAACTACTATAAGTACTATGCCTGCCAATTTGGTACCACAAAAGATATTATGTAGTCTTTGCCCTGTCCTCAAGAAGCTAAATTCCTATACACAAACAACTGAACCATATGATTGTCAGAATTTGTCATCCACACAGTAATAATATATCTACATTGAATAACTGGTATTTTGATGGAGTCTAACTTGACTCCCATAGAAGAGCAAAAGAGGAAAGATAGTGAGTAAAGAGAAAGAACTTTGGCCCATACAGTTTTGAAACTAGTATATTTATATCCCTACTCTGTGTTTTCACAAAACTATCTGATAGGCAAATTGGTTAATATTTGGACATAATCTTTCCATGTAGAAACCACTTTTAAAACCACTCCAGCAAGCATTGAACAGGCATGATCATGCATTCTTTTTTATTACCTTGAAGTCCCAGATAAATTGTACATCCTAGAAATTAATTAAAATATTCTCACTTATTCTTAGGGCCATATCCTATTAGAAAAACAGCATTTGATTAGTGGGTGTATGATAAATCCTCCCTATATAAATGAATTTTGAAAGGTCAAACAAAAGGAAAATTAGGAATTGTCTCCAAATATTATATATGAATTCAATTACGTTACATTTCATTTTTACTACTGTTCTATAGTCTCTCAACCACTGTTTATTATAATTGTACATAACAAACTGCATAATGTTAAACTAAATTATTTAAAATCTGATGTTTATCTATTCAATTAATATTTTTGAGTGACTGGATATATATTTGATATATATGACATCTTTGCCTTTAAAGAGTCTTCAGAGGAAAAAATACAGTACAATACAGACTACTAAACAAAAAGTTACAGAAATAGGGATGGTATGAGTAGTCAGTTTTGTTTTTATTAATTAATTAATTTATTTTTTGCCCCTTTGGGAGTCAAACTATTGTCAATATAGATGAGCTTTCAGCAATATATAAACAACTTTTGACTTTCAAAATTTAACATATAATTATGTATTTCTTACTTCTGCAAAATTAGTTGTAGGCTTTTAGGAGGACTTTGTTTCACATGATCATTTAGATTTTCAACCTAAGCAACGCTGGGGCATCTGAGCATTGCTGGCCTCCTAAGCACAAGAAGATGGAGTTGATGAATCAACCAAAGCCTTTGACTGTTTAATCTGGATATACCACATATCAAACATCTCATAGTTAACTCATCAGTGATGTCAAAAGGAAATTTGCAGAATAAAACTTATCTGTGGAGAGATAAAGATAGATATTCCACTTAGGAATAGTACTAAGTAAATAAATCAATGCTCTGAAATTAAAAATATGTTTTCATGGATAGGATTTCTGTTCCTGCTCAAAATAGAGTAACAGACAATAAATTTATTCCCTTTTGTTTTCCTATCTTGGATTTTTTAATATTATAACTCAAAATTTAGATTTGTTAAGTAAAGTCTAATGGGACAATAGAACAGCAAGATTCAAGGCAATAGCTTAAAAGTTTATTTATCTTTACTTTAAGTGACAGTAAGCAAATAAAATAAACCAGAATCAGTTGACAGAGAGCCCACAGAATGAAGACAGAAGCTTTAGAATTTAATATCATTGACAGCACTATTTTCCTGCTTTCAGAACAAAAGTTCACATGCTTTGATTTTCTCCTGGGTTCCACCAGTTAAAAGTTAAATTAAATAGTGGTAGGGAAATAATAGGGAAAATTAGGTAGCCAAAGAGAGCAGGGAAGAAATGACCAGGCAGAGGAATTGCATGTAAGGAGGTGGTGAATTCTGAAAAAAAACAAAACAAAACAAAACAAAAAACAAACAAACAAACAAAAAAAAAAACTGGAGAGACAGACCAGAACATGAAAGTAAGAACTTGACAAGTGGACAGACTGAGCACAACCTGGGACAGATTGTGAGGAGTCTTACAATCCATGTTAAGAAATTTGAATTTGAATTTTTGAGTAATAGATGACATTGAAGACTTGTTAAACAGGTTAGATTTTACTCAAAGCAGATTCAATTATGCGGGATTGAAGGCTAACCAAAGGAGACAATTATACTCAAAACCAAGCCCTTTGCAGTAACTGTGATGCACTACAATGATCAAATGATGAGATAAAGGAAACATAAAAAAAAAACAGAATTTATTTTAAAATGATGGGCATTTACTAAAGTGATAAGTTAATCATTTCAGCTTCAAAATGTAAAGAACCACTGTAGTTTTAAAATATATATGTATATATTTTGCTTTTCCTTCATAACACATTATTTTATTCTAGTTATTATCCAGGAATATAATGAGAAAAAAACCATACCTTAAGAACTTTCTCCCATATTGCATGGCTATTTTATCTTTTAAGTTCTCTTACAGAAAAGGATTTTATTTCAATTGAGCAGATGTCTTAGAATTTTTTTAAGCAGAATGATCCTTGCCTTAGTACCCTGGCATCTTTGCTTGGGAACAATAAACCCTGTGGAGAATTATTCAACTGTGCCTAGCGAATCATTGATTCAAGTGACTTAAATCTTTAGATAATAATAAATAGATTTATAAGCAAAGGTAAAATTGCATTTATGTGGGGTAAAGAAGGATGATGAAAATCACCTGTGAGTTGTTGAAGAACAGAAACAATGCAGATGCGTTTAATGTGCCTCAATGATGTACCAACAAGGTCCCTAAAATGCTATACCATTGTTACAATTTGAAATGAAAATTGTATTAGCTGAAAATTGATCATGGAAGAGATAACATAGAATCACATATTTGTTGATTTTTTTCCCCTCTAACAATTGACAAAAACTCTGATCAAGTGGATTCTGTTGCAGCAGTTTTTCAGCTGATGAGAGCCCTTATGTAAAGCTATGTAACAGAAAAAATAGTTCATTAAGATTGCTTTGAAAGTCAGCTTCCCTGCATTATGTAAATTGAGGAATTTGGAAAATACAAGAAGTGTGAGGTTAAAGATACAATGCCACATGTGTTCTAAAACATGTTTTTTATTACCATTTTTACCATTAAGTAGCACATTCAGAAATTATGCTTCTGCTAAGCAAACCTTTCTAATAAAAATTACTTTTTGTAATACAAGTTTCTCTTAAAGCAACACACACATAACCATTTTAACCTGGTAGATCTCCCTGTTAATCCAATCATTGTTTTGGAAAACAGTGTCCATTTGATTTAATAATAATAGATTGATTGAAGAGTAGATTGAAGATTTTTTTTAATGACTTAAAAAAGAGAAGAAGACCTAAGGTGAAACTGTCTGTAGCTTGTTAAAATTCATTAGCTTTAGGAAAAATTAATTATATCAAAATTTAACCGTGTTTTTGTACGGGGATGTTTCTCTTTGCATTCATTAACTTAATTGGCACAGTCGAAGGTTTAATCTGCCTTTCACCTTTGAATATGGGGTTGCAGTTTTAGCAGCAACCTTTCAAAAATAGTAAAATAATTTTGAAGTGCAAGATTCCAAGGTTGTTTTTTTTTAAGGAAAATGAAAATATTTTTAAGTGAGAAAAGTCTATGGTTTGTTCAAGAGAGACCTTTTCTAACCAAACTAACAAATTCTTTACAATCAATTATTTAAGAATAGAGAATCTGACTGGGGGTCAGTGACTGCAGTAATTCAGGGAGTGAATCCCTTAGTTGGGATTATATTTTTCCTTACTGATATGTGTTGCATTGGTCTGAACGCTTTCCTGCTAGAAAAGCAAAGTTTTAGGTATAATAAAAATCAGAATCAAGCTACTGTACTACAAATTTGGCATTTAAATATTTATACAGATTTTTTAATGACTCATAACACTTAATGAGAGGAGGCATACAGATATCATTGATGGACATTAATATGGGTTAGCCATAATAATCTTTGTGGTATTTAATCTTTATTTAACCAAACCTAGAAAAATTTTGGAGAAGTAAATGGTAATATGATAGTTGAAGAAACATTAAGTTCTGGACATTTTTCATAGCTCAACAGAAGGGGCAAGTGCTGTGGTACAGTTGTCTGTGGAGATCCATGTGACTGGTCTAGAATGATTGTGGAACACCTTGTGTTTGTAACCTGGTTTTATTGTAACCTGGTTTTATTTCCCTTTATAATTCAAACATGAATTGTTCCTTCTTTCACCCATAAGTATATTTGGTAATGTCACCAATTGATAGCTTTCTAAAAAGTTACAGTTTATGCATCACACATATTCCACTTTTCAGGTAACTTAATTATAAAAGGGGATTAAAATGGCAAATTATATGAAATTAACAAGCAAAAATTATAAGAAGCAAATATCAGTCAATTGCTTGTCACTTGTTCATTATGGGGAGAATTTAGAGTCAGAATATCAGGCAGGATATGCTATACACAACCCATTCTTCACCACAAATATGATTCCATTTCTCTTTAAATTGTCTTTAAAGCTTCCCTTTCTCTTTAATTTATGATTAAATCATTCATTGAAAGCCATTTATTTTACTTTAGATGATAAACTGCTTGTGGAAAGAAATTGGACTGCATTAATGTATCTATTCTTTCATATATTGGAAGAATCTTGTAATCTGCAAAAAAAAAGTCACAAATATCATAGAAACATTATAATATCTGCTGTGAAAACATTTCTAAACTCAAGTTTGCTATAAGAAAAGCCCTAAAAATCCTAATACTTCATTTTATTGACAACTCAAAAAATATTTTAAAAAATATAAGTTGATGTATTTTCTAGAATACACATAAAGGTACAATTCTCTTTTTGGTTAAGTATAGTCTGTTTTATTTGCATTAGGCAAGTTTGATAATTTGATGAGTTAGTGAAACCTCTCACTAAGGATCTACTGATGATATAAGCAATGTTGTATAGATTTGCACTCTATCATAAATGATTTAAGGAGAGAAAGATTTTCTTTGACTATTCACAGAACTATTGTTAAATATTAAATATGTTTTTTTATTTACTCAAACAAAAATAAACTTTTTAGAAAGTAGTAGTTGTCATAATCTAAATACCATTTATATTTGCCTATTTGTAATCTGGCGCTTTTTTTGTCAGAAACTCATTTGGTGTGCTGTTGTCATCATAAGGGCTAACATTAAAGAGCACTTACTACTAAACAGGTTTTTCCATTTTATAAAACTATAATATTCACAATACCATCTCCATCAGAGAGATGAAAAACTTAGTGGGGTAGGGAATTTTGGTAAATCTTCCAATATGGGAACTAGGATTCAAGTTAGGCAATCAGAGTGTAAAAACTGTGTACTTAATCATTTTGCTCTATTCTACCTCTCACCTGAACAGTAAGTAACATTTCTTATCAATGACTTGATTTGTCCGTCTTCATGAGTTAATGGGAGTTATCTTATATTTAATATCCATTCATCTTGGTGTTTGGCTGCTCTAACAGAATACCACACACTGTGTAGCTTGCAATTTATTTTTCACAGTTTGGAGGCCAAGATGTCCAAGATCAAAGTGCCAGTAAGGTTGCATTCTGGGGACAGTCTTCTTCCTAGTTCATAGTTGGTACCTTCACACTGTGCCCTCCCCTAGTGGAGGAGAGGAGGGAGAACTCAGAAGCCAGATAAATAAGAACATGAAGGATAAGATAGCAAGATCTATGAATAAGATCTATGAAGGAGAACTCCCACTCTTGACTGAAGATCAAAAAACCCTCCTCTTTCTAAGATGATCTTTAGAGTTTAAGATTTTGACACAGGAATTTTGAGGAAATAGAGGTCATGACATAATTATTATTTTGTCAGTATATCTTTTTGTTGTAGTTTTCCTACTTGATACTCTGGTGTGGGATTATAGGGAGGCACATCGTTTCTCAAATCTCTCTCCCTCTTGCTCTCACACATACAGTAAAGTTTTAAAATACATTTTCTGTTAATTTACATAAGAATTCTGAAGAAATGTGATTAGTGCAGTGATCTAAGTGCATAGAGTGATCCCATTGATATACATACATACATATATATAAACATATATATAGTAAAATAGAATTTTTAAACAAATATTTTGCAATAATACCATTCTGACAAAAATCAAAGTAAGCCAAATGTTTACTCATGCACAGCCTTGTAAAGTTTACATCATAATGTTCTGTGATGTAGCTGTTACTACTCATATTCAGAAATTCAGTTATGTTATTGTGGTCAAGGAGTGTTTGTCCATGAATTACAGACTAATGAAAAGTCATTGTATGAACGAAAATATGCTTGCATTAATTTATAATTAGAATTAGTTACCAAATAAACTATACTTTTATGCTTAATGGTCAGAGCATTCTTTACTTGTTTTTCAATTTATGAAGAACTCATTACATAAAGACTCAAGGTTTCTCACTTGAATGTAAAAAAAAAAGAAAAGAAAGGAAGAAAGAAGGGGAGATAAAAGGGAAGAACCTAGTTGATAAAGAAAACTTTATTCTTGCCATCTTCCCATATAATATTTTGTGATTTTTAACCCCTCTTATAAATGAATGTTTAAGTAACCAATCTAGAATTTTATTAATTTTATACCTATTATATGTTGTGTATGTGAATATATGTCAAAAACTATTTGTATTAACTGTTCTAAGTTTGTCCTTCACAGAAGACCTCATAGAAAATCTCTCCAATAGATTTGTTGGAAAAACTTTTCTGTGCATGGGAAATATTTTATTATGTTATAATGTAAGCAAGAAAATGAAAAAAAAAGATAAGGATCGAAAATATCATCGAAAACTCCTGTTAATTTTCCAATCATTCTCAGTTTTGTCTAGCATTTCAGCTTTGTGAAAATTTTCATTCAATGACCATTTGAGAATTATTAGAGGTTTCTAGGTTTTATTTGATTTGGAACTAATGTGGTGCCAAAAATATAACTGACAATTGCTCGAGTATTCATTTCTCTCTCAGTTCTCAGATGATCAAATTCATTCCCACTTTTTGAGACCCAGGCATTATTAGTCACCTAGGTCTATCAAAAGAGTCAATCTACATTTTGGGGGAAATTTGAAAGCTGTGGAATATTTTATTAATTTATCAGAGTGATTTTAACTGTGTACTCAGCATTGTTAGAAAAATTATTTTATATTTCCTCTGTAGGTAAAAGAGATTTTGTGAGGTTAAGTTACCCTTTTTGTACAGCTTTCTTAAAAAAGATTTCCCACTATCCCACTTTGAAATATATATGACCTTGTTTTTAAATCTATTCTTTGAAAGACATATAATAGAGAACTATATCTTGACCTTAGATTGTATCTAATTTTTGATGTCTAACCAAATATATAAAACAAAATGTCAGTTCCATTCATACTTAGCAAATAAATAATAGGTTTTTAATTCATTTATGATTAACAGCTATTAACAACATATAGGATTAGTTGATTTTTCAAAATTCTTTTTTTATAGTAGTTGACAGCAAAAAGCCTACAATTTTAAAGTGAACAAGTGTGATGATCTCAGCTGCAGAGAGATAAAACTTATTAATTGAGCTTCAGATTTTCAGGAAGAAAATCAGAAATCAGAAAAAATAAAGACATTCAATTTTAAAAATAAAGATGTTAGTGCACTTAACACAGCAGGGTTCGTTAGGCTTTGAAAGAATTTATATATATATTGACTCGTGATAATAATTAGATGAATAAAATTTTCTTGTTATTTTCAGTTTCATGTCAAAATAAGTCTTATGTTCTGATTCTAATTTGGTATCATGCTCTTCTGACATAAAAGCCTCAAACTTAGTTAAGACAACAGAGGAAACACGTTGAAATGTAAGAAAAAAAGTTCGAAATTGTCATGGAGATAATTTTAAAAAACTGCTACAAAAAGGTAAAAAGTATAGAAACAAAAGACACTTTTTTACAACTGGTCTGTTTTAAGCTTTACTTCTGGGGCGGGGGCAGAGCACAAAATCTTAATGATACCGTGTTTCTTCTTTGGAGAAGTGTCTTTTTTAGTTCTCCCCATCTTTTGATTGGGCTTCTTATTTTGTTTTTGTTTTGTTGTGTGAGTTCCTTGTGGATCTGTGTTATTAAATCCTTATCACTCTTGTGGAGGGAAAATTTTTTTCCCATTCGAAAATGGTTTCACTATTATTGGGACATGGGAAAGATAAACAAAAAGCCATGAAGAAAAGTCAAAACAAGCCAACAACAAAATTAAAATACACAACTCTGGGGTGGGGGTGTCGGGGGGAGGTCGGGACAGGGTGGGAATGGGTGGGTGGGGGGGAATCCCAGCGATCACAGAGATGTGAAATTTATATGTAAATAATTATTTAATATCAAAAAAAGATTTCACTAACTGTTAAAAAAAGAATGCAGAGTCGGGGTGAAGGTAAAAATATGCCTACAATTGTAAATAGTGCAAAATTTTGAAGAGCTTTATAACAATTTATTATCTCGTTTTAAGGATAATTTGAAGCAAATATCTTCTTGAAAGTGGAAGGAATGTGCTAAGTGACCTGTTGAATAAGAGCAGAGATTATGATCATGAAATGGAACTGATGACTGTGCTCCTTGACATGTCATGTCTCATTGACAACCTCCCCATTCCTAAAAAGTCCAGGGAGTGTTTACTCAATCTTCATCAATAACATTCCTTTGTACTCTTAGGTCTCAGTTCTTTCCTTTAATATGGCCACCTTTGACTTTACGTAGTTCAGTAGTTAATTCACCATTTTCTGCACCCTGACTGTGCTATTTATGGATGTTAAAAATTAATGAAGAACTTATGTGTGGCTCTTTTTTTTTTTTTTTTTTTTGGACTAGGTCTTTCTATGTTACCTGGGTTACCACGGACTCAAGTGATTCCCAGCCTCAGCCTCCCAGGTAGCTGGGATTACAGGTGCCCATCACGGCATCTGGCTGCTTTTTTAAGACTAGGTCTCGCTATGTTGCCCAAGGTAGTCTCAAACTCGCGGATTCAAGCGATTCCTAGCCTCTTGCCTCCCAGCACTTGGACAACAGGCATGCATCACCATGCTAGGCTAGAACTTATGTCTTGAATAAGCAAACAATTTTAAAAACTTAAGCGAACCCTCATCCTCAATTGCAGGCATATTTTACTGATGACTAATGATACTGGGCATTTGTTCACATGCTCTGCATAAATCCCTATTGCTTCTTTTGTGATTATTTAAGAATTTTGCAAGTTTTTAATCTATTCTGCCTCATTTTATTATTGAATTAATGAATTCCCATATATTGTAAAAACAAGTCCTATTGTTAGTTATTAAATCACAAATACTTTTCTCTGTAACTATTTGCTTGTTTATTTCATTTATGAAATCTTTTAGCACTGGTGTTTTTATATTTTTTTCATCTACCTTTTGTTTGTTCTCTTTATTCTTTGTTGGTGGACTAGTAGAACTTATTTATGACTAGATAAAGTTGATCAAATTTCATCTGACGTCTTTCATTGCCATTTTAGTTATGACTGTATTTTTTAGTGGTTTTTAAGTTTTACCAAACTTATCTACTTTTAATTTTATCTTACTGTTTCATAAATGATATGTGAGCTTTATAATTTATAACATTGTCATATAATTTTCTTCTACGTCTGGTATACTCCATATTGCATTATTTTTTTTAACTTTAGTCATTCAATACTTTTTTTTTTTTTTTTTTAGTGAAACTCGATCTTGCTCTATTGCCCAGGACAGTCCCAATTGAGTTTATAGGTGTATGTCACCATGTCTAGCTATTTTTGAGACTAGGTCTCACTATGTTGCCTGGGGTAGTCTTGAACCTGTGAACTCAAGCAATTTCTAATCTTGGCCTCTCTCCCTAGACTGGTATTATAGACTCTTGCCACTGTGCCTGGTCAGTCATTCAATACATCTTAAAGAGATTTAAAAACACACACTAACTTTTAAAATATGCTTCAATCAAACTACATATTTATACTTTCTTGTGTTCTTTGATGCATTCTCATATTCTTATAAACTTAAATTTTTGACTGAAGTTGCATGTGTAGTGGAGAAATTCTTCGGCTTATTACTACCTAAGATGTCTTTACTCACTTTTAAGATGTTTTTAAGAGTAAAATTTATACCATCAGTTTTGCCTCTATTAGCATATGTAATTGGCCCTTTTTTGGGGGGGGGATAAGGTCTTTAATGTGGGAATTCTATCATCCTATGTAAAAGTTGAGCTGTTACATTTGGTTTATCATGGTTTCAACTGTATCTAGTATTACTTTGTATTGATAGTGAAGCTGGTTTGCCTTATTTTGTGTAAATATTAGTTCTCCCTTCAACCTAGCTGCTCTTCTGAGCACAGTCCTCCTAAAAAGCTTCCCTACACTCTTTATCTTGTTCTATGAGGAATGTTACTTGTTATTCAGAACATAGACCTAGTAGTAGTGGTGATGCAGTGTGTTCAGTTGTTCTTTTTAAGCTTGGCCTTAAGAAGATAAACTCAAGGTCTCAGGGATGAAGCCCATTCAGGGACTCTGTAATTTCTTCCTTCCCAGACTTACAATGCTGTAGGCCAGTTAGAAGAACTTGTCTGTTCTTGTTAAAGTGGAATCCAACACCATTTTGTCCCTTTTGCTATTTCAATATATTATATGTTTCATTCATAGAGCATTTGGAATTTTAATTTAATTTTATTTGTTTGTTTTGTCTGTTTCAATCATAATGAAATCAGGTACAAAAGTCACTAATAAACAAACCACAGGTCCGCACCACCCGTGCATAGCAGTTGCCACTCAAAATGCAGTTTATCAAGGGATTTTATTTACAAGGGAATATTAACAGGGTAAACAAAAAGTCCTTAAAGCCACAGTGGCCATTCATATTACCCCAGTCACCATTCTCAGTTCCAAAGACATGTGTCCATGATGGTGCCCCATTGACCCTCCAAACCTGAGGCAGGCACTCTGCAATGTTGCAGTCTTTCTCCCTCGTCTTCTCTTTGCTTCCTCTCTCTCCAGTATGCCATGCTGCTCCACTTCTCCAAGGTACTTCAAACTTTTTCCACAATAGCTGGTGCACAAATCAACTTTCCAAAACCCTGGTCATCTCCAGGTACCAGCTCATTAAGCCAACTTGCTGCAGTGCCACACTCTTCCCACTGACCACTCTTCTACCGGTCACCATGACTCCTTGCCAACACCAGTTCACTCTTCCAGGGGGCTTCTGCCCAGCCTGGTCACTCTAGCTACTCTTTACCCACCTGCCATCTCTTCTCTCCTCTCCCCCAAAATCTTTCCTCCTTGCCTTTCTCTGTCTCTCTCTCTGTCTCTCTCT